>JAHZNP010000800.1:0-36495 GCA_020615345.1 Triops cancriformis
TATCGGTCATGACCCTCACTCGACTAAAAATTCATTGTTGCCTTTCACGCAAGGCCCGAAAGATGTCTACCGCAGCGGTTACGTCAAGATATGAGTCCCGAACCTAGGGAGACTTAAATCGAACGTTTTCCTCGCGCCAATCTTTTTTTACAAGCAAAAGAACCCAGGTGTAATAGGACTTTCGGGCCACCCTGTAGGTTCCAGCTACGTTTTAACCGGAGATTTCAATGCCCACCACTGGATGTGGGAAGCAAAAGCTCCAGATATTGCGGGTTGCCAGCTATACGACTATTTTACGGACTACAACCTACAGTTGCTAAACACCTGGAACCTCCCCACTTTCAGCAATGAAAGAGGTCATTCTTCCACAATAGACCTCATATGGACCTCAGCCCATCTTTCAACCCAAGTACTGTGGAGCCTTCTCGCGGAGGACAGGTTCTACAATGAATCTGATCACAAGGCTACATTGTTGACTTTTATGCAAATCAGCCGTGGAACTCATGCGTTGAAGTGGTCAGCAAAGCAAACTGGGAGAAGTTCCGCAAATACATTGCAACAGGAATTGCGACTGCTCAACAGCCGCTTTCAGACATCTCGAGTCCAGAAGACATCGATGCGTCCACTGAAAAATTATCGTCTGTGATTCTACAAGCAATGCCAACCAATATGCCGAGAAGCTCTGCTCAAGCCAGAACAAATCCGTGGTGGAACAGAGGGCTGAGAGACTTACGTAGGAAAGCTGCCAAAGCGCTACTTACCTACCGTCAATTCGGGAGCAAGAAATTTGAACAAGCCTGGAAGGTAGCGAGGAACTTGTACCGAACGGAAACAAGACGTTGCCGTGTCGAATACTGGTCGCACAAGATGGAAATGCCCGACAACAGATTACTTTGGAATCTAGAGCGTACCTTGAGACAGGAAACAAGCACTGCCCGACTGGAACTCCTTCGCCAAGAAGATCGTAATGTGTTCCCAGGCGGTCGAGTGAAACTAAACTACATTGCTGAGAAGCTGCTGGAAGGAGTCGCAGCTTTGGGTACACAGAATTCAGCAGTCAAAAAGTTCCACAGCCGCCCAAAGGATCGAGCAACCCGCAGTTCATCCAAGGCAGAATTCTCAATGGAAATGACGAATTTATTTCGCGATTTGCGGCCCAACAAAGCTGCCGGTGTGGTCGACATTCAGGCAATTGTCATTAAAGAATCCTGGCAGATCATTGGCAGAACGGTCCTGAACATCTACAACGCTTCTTTCTCCCTTGGTTATTTTCCTAAGTCTTGGAAAATAGCTATAGTTCTACCCCTCCCGAAGCCTGGCAAAACGGACTACTCAAAAATAAAGAGCTTCCGCCCCATAGCGCTGCTGCACATCCTTGGCAAATTGATAGCAAAAGCTGTGGCCAAAAGGCTACAAACATACCTGGAAGAGAATCATATCTTATCCGATGCGCAGTGGGGTTTTAGACCCGGTAGATCAACGACGGATGCCTTAACGTCCCTCGGCAAGTCTGTCCTCGAAAGTTTCGACAAACGCAAAGTCCACACCGCACTGCTTTTGGACATCAAAGGGGCTTTTGATAACGCCGTCCACGGCACATTGGTAGACGTGCTTCGAAAACTGAAAGTTCCAGCCACATTAGTTGATTGGACCAGAAGTTTTCTACAAGACCGGCTTGTCTTTGAAGCCCATGGGTCCGATACGAGCGACATACACGCCATCCGGAAAGGGGTTCCTAAATGGTCTCCCATATCCCCAGTTCTCTTCCTCACCTATACAAACGGTTCGCTCATCGTCATAAAGCGGAAGCGCATTGGATCCAATCTCTTCACTGACGATTTGCTCCAGGACAACTCAGGACCATCTAGCGAAAACAACGTTGAGTTCCTCGCCAAGAACCTGTCAGCCCTTGAAAAGTGGGGAATAAAACTCCGGCTTGAATTCTCAAAAGAGAAAACTGAACTGATTCACTTTTCGCGCAGACAAACGCCAGAAGTTGCCCCTCTCATCTGGGGCTCGACGGTAGTTCAGCCCCAGATGAGCTTGGCTTGATATGCGACTCAAAGCTGTGCTGGAAGTCACACGTAGCTTGCGTCGCTACTCAAAGCATCCAAATCACGCAAAGGATGAGAATACTATTACAAGTCTCGAAATCAATCAATTCCTCGCAACATCGAATGATTTTCCAAGCGACAGCCTTAGCAAAGATGCGATACGGATATCCGGCTTGGTATAACGCATCAAATGCCACTGTCTTCGACCCCTGAAGCAGGCATACAGGCAAGGCTTGTTATCAATAACAGGTACCTTACGGACTACTAGAACTACTGCTCTCGAAATCGAGACTGGTGTAAGAAGCATAAATACATGCAATATAAATTACAATAATCCGTCCACTTACTGTACAACAGGTGACCCCCCCCCCTTCTTTTCTCTAAATTCTCTTCCGTTCCCACGCCTTATGCATCTTCGCCGTTACTAACCAAGCTCTAGATCACCCGGTCAGCAGAATTCGAAGCCCCTCCAGACGCAACCGAACACTTTATTGCCTTACTGTCGCCGTTCATCCGTTCCCTCATGAGCCCCAACTTGTTCCCGTTTACTATTTTGATTTCAGCCGCACTAGTCAGTTTGATTTCAGCCGCACCTTGGACAATTCCTTTATGCGCTCTCAAATCAAGTCGCCCAAATCTGTTAGTTAACTGTGATATTTTGCGCCTGAATGCTTTATAAGATAGTCAATACATCATTTCCCGCTCAACATTCCGTGCCTTAATTTGAACTAAATATACTCCTGCAGGGAAGTGGCCTACGCCTGGCAAAGAAGCAGTAGAAGCTCCCGCGCAGTAGAAGCCATAATCAAAACCTGCATATCCCGTCGACCCCCGGCAGACATCAGCGTCCGCTTCAGCGATATCTTAAAAATCGAACCCGAGCACCCCACAACTATACAAGACGACCGAAGCGAGACTCACGAGCCCTCACTTCCCATCGATGCAACCTCTACTCTTACAAATGGGCCTGCCGACGTCAAATTGCTACAAACCACTGACCGCTAATTGAAGCCCATACCAAAGGAAGACCCCCGTATCTTCAAACAATTCTCCTGAAACCACCTTTCTGAAGTTAACTCCGGTCGACGAAGACGCACCACATTTGCCCGCCCAAGACCGCCCATATCCCCCCACCTGCACCGTAACTACATGTTACACAGACCAATGCGAAAGGCTAGGTCTAGGAGCAAGTCCAATTGTAAACGATTTAAAATTTCCACACAAGAAGAACAGAAAAGTTAGGCTTTTAAAAGTTAGTGGATCTCCTCAGAACAATGATTCGGAGGGTATTTGCCAGTAACTAAACGCTAGTGATGGCTGAAAATATTTTAGGAGTTAAAGAGAAAAATGCTTTTCGTTACCGTAAACTACCGTGTCAAAACGACAACATAGGAGTGGGGACGCGTGAATTTGGTTTAGGGGTCTCTTCGGAGATGGTTCGGAACAGATGCCGCCAGTGTAACGGTGAAGATTTTATTGGTTCTATCAGGTCTACATAAGAACAGATGGGAAGGGGTTGCTATTTAAGGTGAACTAAGCCAAGATATGCCTAACCTCCAAAGAGGAAGAACCAGCCCGGACTGAGTTGATCGTGTGTAGTTGAGAACGGTATTTATACTGAGGTAGCGAGGTCACGGACAGGGTGAATAACCACTGAAGCCGTTCTAAGGAATGTTGTTCACTTAAGCAAACTAACCCCAAAAGATAAGCTGGGCGATAAAGGCACCCAAGACCGTAGTCTTGACACGAGGTGCTTTCGCCTCACTCTGTTAGGCCTGTGGACAACATGTTTCGCTCGGCTGAAGGTCCGTGACACGAACAGATTATTTCACTGTTACACTTGCCTTGATAACGTCCACTTTAAGTTTCTTCAACAGTACACGTTCGGAAGGATTCTTTGGTGAGTATGGGTATTCTTCTATTACGTGCGCTGAAAAGTATTTCCAAGCGTTTTCGGATTGAGAAGAAATTGACACGGACACCGTTTGACGGATGTTTGTTTGTACATAAGAAAATAACTTAGGTAAGTGCATTTTCAAAATGGGCTTAAGAATAAACACTTACGTCGCTGCCCGCGGGGCTATCAAGAAAAACGCGAAAAGGAAGGGCACGGCAGAGCAGCTAAGCAGTGCTTTCGATAATGGTTTAAAGCACTGTTTACTTGGTGATCATACTTCATGTGAGGGGACGTCTGCAAACCAGAAAGGCTGCAACTTCGTTGGGCAAATTATGAAATCCAGTGTACCCCATGATCTCTACGCTGAAGTTTGTCAAGCACTTGATTTCATAAAAAGAAAAAGTCAAAACTTGTTGGCTGAAGTGATGACAAACGCGGCGGAAAGATTCATGTCCATTGTAGCTAAAATGATTGGCGGCAAACAAATATTACGGTCACAATGAGGATCGTACGTGTACCGTTGTTATGGAGCTGTATTGGAGTTCAATTATGGCCGAGGCTTTCATGCTCATGTGCTAAGGAACTACAATATTAGTTCGAAAATGCTCGACGAGTTCGAAGCTCGTTGTCAAGCAAGGGATCTAGCAAGCAAAAGGTCTCTACAACGGCGTAAAGAACAAGCTATTGTAACCTCAACACCAATTGCTAGAGATACCCCCGCTTATGGCGGTGTAGAAATTCATTACGGATCGCCGGACTTTGACAGCGACGCTTTGGCAACTGAGTGCGACCGCATTCGTGAGCTATTGTACCTTCCCCCAGAGCAGGTTCTCACTCTTGCGCAGAAAACTCGCTGACAGGCGGATTCTCATGAATGGGAAGAGGCGGGAAAAAATCGCATTACCTTAAAAATCGCATTACATTAATATTTTTAAATCGCAACCGCATCCATTTTGGGTACGGTGTGCAAGTTACGTGAGAGTACACCTCGTAAAAGAATTCTGCAAGACATAGTGCTGCCTAGCAGGTGGTCGTCGAAAGCTACCGAGTACTGTAAGCGATGCGAAGACAAAGCTAGAAAGGCCTACGAAATGCTGAAAGGAATTACAGTGAAACCCTCTGGTCTTTGCGTGCGCTGTAATTTTGGCTACTTGGGCGCTTCGCCTGACGGACTTGTAGGTGAGGACGGGTTGCTAGAAAGAAAGTGCCCGAAACTTGCCGAGCATGAAGAATCCCTGTTCGATTAGTAGTCAGCAAGAAACCTGATTCAATCGGACTGAAAGTTGTAAATGGTAGCGAGCTGGCACTAAAACGCAACCATTCCTACTACTACCAGATCCAGGGTCAACTGGAGGTTACTAATCGATCTTGGTGCAATTTCGCAGTTTGAAGTCCGCATGATATACATGTCGAAAGAGTTGAACGGAACGAAACCTTCTGGTGGACAGAAATGTTTCCAAAGTTGAGAATTTTTTTCACTTCAGTCTACTTCCCGACTGGCTGACTCCCGATTGGGCCGACACCAGGTTCCTCGTGAACCTCCGAGCGTTGTCGATGCTCGAAAGAAGAAGGTAGGGAACCCGAAAAGTAAGCGAAGTAGACCGAACACGATAGAGCAGGAATTCGGTGACGATGACTGTGAAACAGAAATCACCGCACAGGAAGACTGAGTCCGACATTGAACCAATGTGGCCACTACAAATGTTTTACAGCGTACGTGCTACTGTACTCTGTACTATACTTTTGATACCACCAAAGCAATTCAATTCATTACGTTTTCCATCACACGATGAAATGTTCCTGTGTCTTATTCCTGTGTCTTGATTTTTGTAATCGTGCCTGGCCTAGTATCAAACTTTTAGTTTCTTGCCCCAATTTTTGGTCAAATTCAAAGACTAAGAACTCCTAAAATTTTAGAGGATAGCTGATAGCGACACGTTCCGAGGAAACGAAGAAATCTGCAACTAAAGTTATCTTTTCACTGGCTTTTTCAAATAGGATATTTACTTTGATTCTGTGCGCTTTCTCTAATTATCCTGCTGTCACTTCGAAGTTCAATACTACATTTTTCGAAAATATACTACAGTTTACGATCCAAAATGTTATTTTTTTTACATGTCAAAGAACTGCGTCCCCTACCTGTGAGAAGCACAAGAATCTTGGCCTTCCCAAACTGGAACCCTACTGTCCTATATTCTGGACACGAATTTGCTTTCCTTTTCGTCAGCGCAATCTTCAAATAGTACCATGCAAGCGGGTAACCATCTAGCATGAAGTCTCACCCAATTAAGACCTGGCAATAATAAAGGCGTGGCAAGAAGCATTTCGTCAATTACCTACTATTATTGCGCACCTAAGAAAAGCACAATTCAGCTTTGAAGAGATCATTTATGAATTGGTTGCACAGTTATACCATTCATTCTGCACAGTTATCATCAACTTATGTCCTATCCCTGTTTTGCCAGTAGAGAAAATCTGTACCAATTCAAGGCATTGGATCTTCACAACCAACCTGCTCATACCTATTCGCTAAACGACTGATGAAGACCATCATACTAAAACAGGATTTTGACAAACCACGGGAACTTTGCACGGGATAAAGCAGGCGTTTGCCGGTCTTTTGGCAACTAATTTGCTATGGGAACTTTGTTTAATTGTTCTGTTAGTCACATGCAGACGCACTTCATTCGTAAAAACTACCTGCAATAGTATAGACAAAGTTACCCTAAAGTAAATCTCGCAAAATTTTTCACGCCTTTTCTCTGCATACTGTGTCCCATTCTAAAGTCATTTGTAAAACCAATCGCCCAGAATAACTGTCAACAGATTATCATTCTTGTATCATGCCACTTTATGGGTTACGTTATATAATATTGTGCTTATCATTTGTTCAAACTCTTATGTGAATTCGAAACACCGTCACTAGCTTTCCATTAAAAGCCTGCATAGTTTCCATCAATAAGGAAAACAGCGTAAAGTATAAAAACTAGAGTGCTTTGTAAGCGTTTGCTAGATTGGAATCACAATCCCTTTTGCATTTGCCCGAGTGCGAGAATACCAAAGTTATGCAATGAAATTTATTTAAAAAAGACGTACTTACGCAAACAAAGGTCTCCTAATTATCCCATGTAGAAATAAACTTTTAGGAAAATCCTTATGGCACTAATGGTAAAATAACAGCAACAAGGTCTCCACATTACTCTCGAACGCACGTGTTATAAAGCTTGTTTCTGCTTTTTGGTCTGGAACAGCGAAAGCTTCTGGCCATTTAGTGAAATAATCTCTAAAAAGTACTGTGCATCAGTTTCCTTTGTACGTTAGTGGCAGTGGCCCTACTACATCGACGGCTATTCTTTCCATTGGGGCTGATACTGGGTTAAAGGTGACTAAGGGGGCTGGCGACAACCGTGTTGTATTTTTATACCATGCACAAGATTCGCAAGATTTACAATATTTTCTGATTTCTGCGTACATTCTGGGCCAGAAGAAGCTTTCTTTAATTTTTAAGTAAGGTTTCTCGAAAGTTAAGTGGCTCTAAAGTTGGTGATCGTGTAAGGTTTTCAAAATATCAGAATGTAGTGATTCGGGAGTTACGATCTGTTCTATGGTTTTATTTTTCTTGTCTACTTGAATGTGTGTTAGAATTCCTTCATCGTTAATGAAGAAGTCATCTATTGTGTATAACCAGAATGTTTTTTTTTTGGTGAATCGTCTGCAAGGTCATGGTAAGTCAAAAAGTGAATTATGGTTTTGCACAGGGAGTCGTATTTTTGTAAAGAACAAATATGGTTTATTTTAAAAGTTTCTGACTCGTTTATCGTGCTAATAGGGATTCAAGAAAGTGAATCAGCGTTTCCATTTTTCTGCCTGGACGATATTCTATTTCCATTTCGTAGTCTTGTAGTTTTAGCGACCACCTAGCTAGTTTTGATGAGCTGTCCTTATTATTCATTAACCACTTCAATGGATTATGGTCTGTGATTATCTTAAATTTCCTTCCGTATAATACGGATGGAAATGTTTGACAGGAAAAATTATTGCTAGCGCCTCACGCTCTACAGTGGCGCATAAAATTTCAGCATCTCTCAGAGATCTACTCGCATAGGCTATTACTACTTCTTTCCCATTGTGCATTTGGCTCAGCACTGCCCCAAGATCTGTGTCTGAAGCGTCAGTGTTTAATATGAACTATTTAGCAAAATCGGGATAAGTTAGTATAGGACTAGTTATAAGATGTTGTTTTAATTTATTGAATGCCATGTTTTCCCTTTCCGTCAAATGAAAAATTTAGTAATTCTTGGTAAATTTTATTCAGGAGCTCGGCTATTGATGCACTGTTCCTGACAAAACGTCGGTAGTACCCTGCTAACCCTAAGAAAGATCGATTCTCTTTTGTGTTACGTGGCGTTGTATAATTCTGAATGACTTGAATATTTTCTGAGTCTGGTTGTACACCTTGCGAGGCGACAATGTGACCCAAGTATTTTACGGAAGGTTTACAGAATTCACATTTCTTAGCTTTAAGTTTCAATCCTGCGTTTCGCAGTCTACTAAAAATGTCTCGCAAGTGGTTCAGATGTTCTGAAAATGTTTTAGAGAAAAATATTGGATCATCTAACTATACAAGAACATTTTCTAGTCTGGTGTTCGATGCGAGGATTTTATCCATTAGACGTTGAAAGGTTGCAGGTGCATTTGAAAGTCCGAAGGGAAGGCAGTTTAACTCATAATGGCCGAAGTGGGTAGTAAAAGCTGTTTTGTACTTATCCTCTTCGGCAAGTTCAACCTGCCAATAACCTGAAGCTAAATCCATAACGGAAAAGAATTTTGCTGTGCCTAAGCGGTCAAGCGTGTCGACGATCCGTGGAAGAGGATAAACATACCTTCTCGTAGTCGAATTAAGTTTTCGAAAATCTACACAAAATCTTTGTGTGCCATCCTTTTTCTTCACTAGAACAACCGGTGCGCCCCAAGGAAATGAGGATGGGCGTATAATATCTCTTTTTAACATGTCGTTTATATGGTCTCTAATTATGTTACGTTGCGAGTCTGTTATCCTGTACGGTCGCTGAAAATGTGGTGTTCCTGAGGTTGTTATTTTATTGAATGTTTTATAAGAGTCGTGCGGCCTAAATCAGAGTCGTCCTTCGCAAAAATATCACTAAATTCCACAAGCAATTTAAATAGGTTGTCTCTATGAGCTGGATTTACATTTGATAAATTAAAATTTTCTAGCACGGGATAGTTCGTGCTAGAAAGGTCGTGAATGGATGAAATTAACTTTGCGCTTGCTTTCGTAACTTTACCTATTCTTGTATTACGCGGGATAACTACATCTTTCGGCCTCTCATTCCACGATACGGGAATCTGCCCTTTTGAAAATTTAACAAAAGCAGGTTATATCATGAAATCCTGTCCATCTATGTTTTCTGGTTCAAATATCGCTTCTGCTCCATTTAGTGCCTCTGAGTCACTAAATTTGGCAGTAGATACTATTCTACTGTACGCAGTGATTCTTACTTGCTTCGCTAGCTTTTTCTCGAACACATTATTTTCCTCAATCATTGCGCAAATTACTTGGGGTGTTTCTGGCAGTTTAATTTTCATTGCCGCCACGTCAATAACAATACCCTGTTTTACCAAGGTATAAACAGGGTATTGTTATTAAGGTTTTAAAAATATAACTTATGACTCCATACCAAGGATGAAATCATAAGTTATATTTTTAATTACGAATGAATTCACGTGAAATATTTTCCCTTTTACTTCTATCGGTAATCTAAGGCATCCTAGGATTTTCATTTTCTCTCCAGTCACTGATTGCAGTGCTAGATCAGAATTCTTAAGCTCTTTTCTGTTAAATCGGATCCAGTAGCTTCCAAAGCTCTGGCATCCATCACCGTTACGCATGCGCCTGCATCAATTAAACATCGAAGTGGTACTGAACCTATCTTAATACTAACAAAAATTCTGCTTGTGGGATTTGGATTTGAAAAGGACTTTATATTTGCTTTTGGCGCTGACCGGGACCTACATTGGGATGAAATGTGTCCTAGTTCGTTACATTGATGACACCGGATAGGCCTATTGGGCCTGTTGCTAGTATGGGGTAGGTGAGAATAGTTATTAGTGCGGTTGCCTGGGTATTGCGGTATAAAATTGTTGTATCCGCTAAATCGGTTATTACGAAGGTACCCGGAGTAGTTAGGAGGGTTACGAATTTCTTGAGCAGGGTTATAGTTATTAAATACTTTCTTTTCCCTACTTCTTGGTCGACTGTACTCGCTTCTAGAAGATTTGTAGCCTGCATATTGCCTAACTGGTGAGCGACTGTACCTGTTCCTAAAAGATTGAACTTGACTTTCGTAATCCCTAGGTGGTGAGTGACTTTTACACCGTCGATTGTTAAGTGCTAGCGCAGCAACTGCATCTGCTAGGCGTGCGATATCTGATGTTGTTTTATTTGTAGCCTGCAGCGAGTCATATGACTCTTCTCTTGCTGCAATCGTTACTGCGTCCTTAAATGTTATTGGTTGCGCACTTAAAACATAACGTTGTAAAGTAGGCAGAAGGCCTTTGGTGAAATGTCCCTTCATTTCTCTATCCAAATAATCGTGAGTTGGAGGTTGGTTATCTTTCTCATGCGCTCTTCCAGTTAATTTTGTAATTCGGTCGGCAAAGTCGCTAACTTTCTGGTTCTTTTGTTGAGAACAATTTTGTAACGTTAAAAGTGCATGAATTTTTGTATTATTTTCACCAAACCTCTCTAAAATAACCTGCTAAAATTCTTTAAAATCTTCCGGTTTTTCTAATCAAGAGTTTTAGAAGGAACGGGCTTCTCCTGTGAGCTTCATTTTGCCCGCCGTGAGAGTTTGGTCACTGATCCATTTGACAGTTTCCACTATTGTCTCTAAGTTTTGGAAAGATCGCCTAACAGAATCGTCATTTGATTCTCCTCAGAAGCTTTGAAAGCTGCTTAAAATGGTGATATTTAGAAGGGGGAGAGAATGTCGTTTAGCTGCGACGCGGCGAGGGTAATTAAGTCGTTATGAGAAGAAGAAACGGCAGTCATGTTGAAAGAAAATACTTGGTACTCACGGTTGTTGAGTGCTACGGGTTTAAGGCGATGTGGTTGAACGGAAGAAAACTCTTCGGAACTTGTTCGTAACCGCTGCCACCAGTGTAACAGTGCACTTATCACTGTAAGGAAGTCACGACAGTTTAGAGTTAGTGCCGCAATCCTCTTTACATGCCGAATTAAATCAAATTATAGCCGCAATTGCTGCACTAGCAACGAGCACAGAAAGAACTGGACGAAGCAGTACTACCGATCGAAGATACGATCATGATCAAAGTAACCAGCTAAGGCGAAACTTTAGGCCACAGTCGCAAGTAGACTTTTAAGAACGCTAGTAGACTTTTTAGTAACAATAGGTTAAACTTACTTAAACATATTAAAAAGCTACGAATAACGCCAGAAAAAAAGTTCTGCTTCATTTAAGTTAATTTTTTATTTTTATTATCACAAACGAGACAGCTTAAATTTTCCACGGACGTATGCTGTCGACGTTGGGGCTACTGGCGTTGAAATAGCGAAAAATGAGCTGGATTTGTTACCGTAATATCCTTAACTAGCGGGGAAAACAGAACACACCAGTCGGTGTCGGGGTACCGCCCTTAGCCGCTCCACTGGAATGCTGAGCAGAATAACTAACCACGCCCCTGCTACGAATCGCAACAGCGCCTACTACTGTCGGCTTGGTCGAGATCGCCGGCCGCCGATGCCGGCTCTGTGGCGGGGTACGCAGGTTGACGGAGTTGAACCTCGATTCGCTCTTGTTGTCCACGTATGGTGATGAACCGGGGACCCGGGGGTTGGCCCTGACTTGGGTTGGGCTGTACTCCACTCAAAGTGACTGTTGTCCAAAACGAGTGAGGAAGGACGTCGTGGCGAATTGCATTCTGCTTTTCGGCATAACTAACGTTGTTGCCTTGAAGAGGTTTCTTGTGCGACTCAACGGCAGAAGTTTTGACACCATTGCATTTTTCGAGCGTATCACAACCTTCATCGGTCGATAAAGTACTTAGGGTTTGGTCCGGCAGTTCACTCTGTAAGAAAAACAAACAAAATGACAACGACGACGAGAGATGACGCTACTTCTTACTAGATGAGGTAAGGCTGTCCGGGATATAACTGCTGGTATAACACATTGACTAAAACAGTCCGCCGCAGTAGGAAAGACTGGGTAGGGCACGGGCAAATTGAGATGAGGACCCCAACCGAGCATCCCATTAGTTGACTGGAGACGACCCTGCTTAGAAATACATGAAGAATGAGTGAACTTGTTTGAAAACAATGCATAACAATTTATTAAACAAATAGAAACCGAAGTCAGTCATATGAAAATAGTACGTAAAAGTAAGTAGTTATAAAAAAGTAGGAACGGGGGTAAAATAAAAACATAAGAAAAAGTAAAAAAGAAAAAACATCGAATACAACTAAAACTAAAAGAAATGAAAAGAACAAATACAAAAATGAAAAGAACAAATACAAAAATGAAAAGAATATTTAAATAAAGTATATTTAAATAAGTAAATAAGTATATTTAAATAAGTAAATAAGTAAATTTAAATAATTAAATAAGTAAATTTAAATAAGTAAATAAGTATATTTAAATAAGTAAATAAGTATATTTAAATAAGTAAATAAGTATATTTAAATAAGTAAATAAGTATATTTAAATAAGTAAATAAGTATATTTAAATAAGTAAATAAGTATATTTAAATAAGTAAATAAGTATATTTAAATAAGGCAATACGACTAGAGAGCCCACCCGCCCAAACGAGACCATTTTCAAATAGGCCCAACCCTTCGTCAAATGAGCCCAGATTTCGTGCGAGTGAGCCCAACTGTTTGCAACTGTGAGTGCGACTGAGCCCAATGTTCAGAAGCACTGTATACGTTCTGTTATCCGGCATGCGTGGGATTTTTGTGACTGCGTGGGTCGGCAACCTAACCTAACATTGGGCTCAGTCGCGCCAAATCTGGGCTCATTTGACTAAGGGTTGGGCCCATTTGAAAATGGGCGCGTTTGGGCGGGAGGGCCCCAAGGTTCTTTTATACAAGGTTAGCTCAAAAGGGTATTAAGGGTATTAATTCTTTTCACCCGCAACGTCACAGTTCTGCAGCCAACCACTGCACAGGGCCAGAGGAAAGGAATAACGCGGGAAACTACGAAGACTTCTTTAGAGCGTATATTGCATACGGTGTAGAATACGTATCCGTGTTTATCATACTCTGCATCGGTCATCGTGAACTGTAGACTGTAAAATAATACGTTTTTATTGTTTAGCTTGTTTAGCATTTACTTTGCTTTATTATAGCAGCGTTTAATTTACTTAACTATTTTATTCATTTTTCTTAATTTCTTCCTCCCTTCACTTGTGGACGTTGGCCTATTTATCTTCGACGGACACAATTTCATATTACAGTACTTGATTCGAAATTGTTCACGAATGCAAATTCCACTTACGGCAAATTCAGTACTGAGCAAAAGAAAGAAAAGAAATCTGAAAAGGGCAGTATTATGACTTTTTACTGACAGGAGCGAAAGAGAGAAAGTCGGAATTAGAAGGGAAGGTTTTATTAGACACGAAAATTGCATGCATCTTATTTCAGTCACGTAATCCGTAAATAGTATAGGAAAAAAATATTTTCTCAGTTTTAAATCACATATCTATTGTTCAGAAAACAACCATTACATAACTGAAAGAAAAATGCGACTAACTAAAAAGAATTCCCTTCTTATGGAACAAACAGAACATTGGCGCGCCCCTGCGATAACTACTCACGACAAGACTTACAACACATCTTCTTCCACTGCAAACGGCTTAACAAATACAGAGCAGTTCTTTTAAGAGACTTATCTACCTCACAACTTCATTTTAACCCGACATCTTTCCTGACAAATCCACAAGTATTCAAAGCTGTTAGTGCGTTTGCCTGGGCAGCAATCGGCGAATTAAACCAGACTTGTTAATGATAACTAAGTGCTGTTATAATTAATGTAAACCCCCATAGTGTTCTTTTTGAAGTGAATCAATTATGGAAAGAAGTGGCTTTCAATACAAGCGGCAATGAGCGTAGCTCACGCCGGATGAAAAATAAAAAAAAGAACATTGGCGCTTCCTGTGGTTCGAAGGCCGCGCGCTTGCAGAACTGTGACGTCGCAGGTGAAAAGGATTAATCCCCTTTTGAGCTAACCTTGTACAAAAGAACCTTGGGAGGGCTCTGTGGGGTTTGGGCTCACTAGTCTAATCCCTTTTAAATAAAACCTACTTACAAACGCTAACTGTGGCACTTTTGTTTGCGGGTAATCTCCAACTTTTGTACTAACGTGAGGATCTACAGTCACTAGAACAATACATGGCGTATTACCTTGAGCGAAAAGCACTCGAACTGCATCCAAAACGTAAAGCACTTTGTCTTGCTTACAGCTATCCAAGCCGTCAACTACGACCCACCAATCGTGTTTGCTGGCGCGTAAACGCATCCAAACATATCACCTGATAAGCAGCAGCTATTAGTACCGTCAAAATGAGTTTAATTCACATGCAATCTGACAACATGCTGTTCCAGTTGTGTTTTGCTCAGTTTGCTTATGACAACTGCATTGAAGTGAAAGCAAAAAAAAAACACTGGAGCGAGCTCGTGAAAAAAATCTGACGATAAAAGGTGTTTAGGGCAAGGTGTATTTTAAATATTGGAATTGGTATAAGCTTACCATATCTATTAAGAGGGCGACTTCCATTTTTAACGCTTGCAAACAACCCTCGCCTTTAACTGCGTGGGCACGAAGCAAACTCTTTTGCAATCGCCAACGAGCTGACTGCCACAAGCACTTCATCAATCGACTCCATATATAAAGATTGGCAACGAAAACAAGGCCCAACAGGACAGCTGCGACTAATTGACGCGTTTCGGGAGCACCGCTTTGGATAGCTCCCGGTAGGAGGCCACTCCGTTGTAACTCAGTGGCCACTCGGTTTAATGGCGAGTTCCATTTGCAACATTGGTGCGCACCAAGTTCTTGAAACACACCAAATAGTTGTGTCCAAAAACTGAAGTTTTTGAAACACAGTGTATGGTTGTTTCAAAAATTCAGTGCGCACCAGTGTTGCAAATGGAACTCGTCATAAGTTAGGTTAGGTTAAATTCGATTAAGTTAGGTTAGGTTAATGTATGTTAGGTAAAGTTAGGTAAGGTTATGTTAGGTAAAGTTAGGTTAGGTTAATTTAGGTCAGGTTAAGCTAGGATTGGTTAAGTTAGATTAGGTTAAGTGAAGTCGCACAAAATTAGTACATATCTTTAATTAGCTGTGCCAGTCTATGACTGGGACAGCTTATAGTATCGGTTCGAAATTTTTTCTAGAGTGTACGCTCACCATAAGAGCACCTTCCCTTCCTAAAGTTCAAAAGTATAGGGCGTATGCCAATCTTAGTACATAATTCCCCCCGGTAGGACATTAGGACACAGAGCCGCCATTGTTCGAACCACTGTTTACATTAAGCACTGTCAATAGTATACGACCGTCGTTCTTATTTTCATACTTTTTTAATAAGCCGTGGCTAACTTACATAGGAAAGAAGAATGTTATGTAAAATGTTGTCTGTCGAAAACGGAGAGCAAATTCAGGCAATTTAACTCCACGTGAAACACAGATGTAAACATCGAACAATAACAATGGTTCGAACAATGGCGGCTCTCCCCTACCGGTGGGAACTATGTACTAAGATTGGCATACGCCCTATAACTCTTGATCCTCAGTCCCCTTCCTTGCTCCCGAAACGCGTCTTTTTATGAACACATTCTCCGCTCAAAACAACCCGTTTTCCCGGGAGGTACATACGTAAGCCGAAACAACCCAAAATCAGGGACTTTGGGATCCTGTATACACAATACAGTGGACCACATCGGGCTGCCCATTGGTTGAGATTTGAATAAAACGGTGTACAGTACTCATCATAAAAAACGACCCAAACAAACCGTCGGGTGCCTAACGGCCCGGCAGTTGCGCGAGCGGTGTCCCTCTTTTCCGTCTTTCGAACGTTTTTGACCCGCAACAAGGCTTTCTCGCAGTGGCTTGGGCCGTTAGCAATAGGATGGTTTGTTTGGGTCGTTTTTTTATGACGAGTACTGTACCTCAAGGACCATTCAAAGGTAGCTGACGTCACGAACCCGGCTACATGTAGGCACGTGACTTTGTATACAACATGGAGGGTATTTTTCACTGAATTAAATTTTAAATACATTTTTAAAAATTAAAACGGCTTGTTATTTGTTTTGACTCAAACATTTTCAGGTAGAATATTTCTTTCCAAATAAAGGAAAGATGCTTTTGGAAACATCAAAAGTGGCTGCGTTTTCAATACAATTACAATTGTTTTATTAATAAAATATTTATTTCCAAATCAAACTAGATTCTTCTTGCATTCGCCCTTTCCACGAACATACCCAAACAGTTTTGGTCCCATATTGGTAAAGGGAGAGAAGCTAATCCAACAGTTTTTTTGAAATATGGTTTCCAGTAGTATTTATATTGCGCTGCATTTACAAAGAACATGCATTGGAAGAAAACTATATTTCTCCTTATTTTCTCGTCTACGTGGTGACTTCAGGAAGACTGAGGTTTTGTCCTGCATCTTATGGCATAAACTTTCCAGTAGTACTAATTACTCCCATGAAAATAAATCTTAAAATGTCAAAAGCCACAAACGTTTCATATAAATAGTCCCTAAGTTACTAAAACTGAGACCTTAAAACGACATGCAACTTTCCAGTAATAAAGGTGGTATTGTAAATGAAGCTAGATTTGCAAAAGGCCTGTCCCTGTGAATAAGTCATACTGGGGTAAAAGAAAGTGGGACAGACCGACGTAAGGAATTTTCATAAGCCGAAGCAAGCAGGGTTAGTCCAGCTAAGTTGCCTGGACATGCCCGTGCCGTTTAAGCGCGCTGGTCCCCCGCCGGTTTTTTTGCCCAGTACTGTACGTGTCTAAGCTGCACGGAGATTATCTTCACAGCAAAAGAGTTTATATAACTCGGATAACAAACACTATTGTCAAAAACACTTTTAGAACAAAGTTAGAGTATTTATGTGGGTTTCATTATGATAAACTCCCTTGTAAAAAATTGGTAAAAACTTGTTGAAGAATATGGGGCACAATACAAAGTAAAAAGGGTTACACCCTTGAAGTTCCGCTTCACTAAGCCGAGTGTTACACGTACTTCTATTACTCTATGAACTAATTTGACAAATAACCTTGACAATTGTAAACAAGACGACAGGTGCAACTGTCGAATGAGCTGGGCAAGTAGATGTTGGAAGTTGTGAACAAGAAAGGAAGCTTTTTGTCAACAGATGGCTGAAGTGAAGTAGACGGGAAAATGCTTGAATTTGAAAATTAACGGAAGAAAAATTGAATGTTTCTATTATTATGTACAACTTATTGGTTCTTTTGTAATGTTGTTTAGTTCTGAAAGAGTTATATAGTTATACGGTTAGATGAGCTAAATTT
Organism: Triops cancriformis; assembly: GCA_020615345.1. Lineage (NCBI taxonomy): Eukaryota > Metazoa > Arthropoda > Branchiopoda > Notostraca > Triopsidae > Triops > Triops cancriformis. Next base: position 17,530 of record JAHZNP010000800.1, read on the forward strand.
TGTTATAAGTTAGATTTCGTTAGGTTTTGCTGTTACGTTGAGATACAATAGAATTACATATGCAATATGTTAAGTAAAGTATACAATATTACAATACAATTTTACCAGCTAAGGAAACAATGATTTAGAAAAAAACACTATCAAAATCTAGATCTTTACAATTTTACGAGCTTAGAAAACAATTATTAAAAAAACACCAACAAACCGTCAACTCGTGCACAAGAGGACATCAAAAGTACAGAAAAGAGTGGCACACGATAAGGGGACTTCTCCAGCTAATTATTATAAGTCACTATCCAACGTTATTGAATTTTATCCAAGACATTAAAAAATGAGAAGACTCATAACTAAACAAAGTCCCTTTGGGCACTTGCCCAGCTAATGACACTTAATTCATTAATAAAAAAAACACCAACAACAACAATAATAAAACACCACCACCAACAAGATGTCAACAAATCTATGATGCGTGCTTATCCTATGTCAACAAATCTAAGATGCGTGCTAACATTCTTCCTATTCTCCCCGTTATGTTCCACTTTTGCTCCTAGCCCACCGTGGCAGCGATTCTGCCTCTAGCCAAACTCCCCTATTTCACTCCCCACATCTCCACCCCCCGAACATACACAACTTATGGACACCCCAAGCTAAAATGGCACGTGAGGTTTGGCACGACAACCGATCGTATAAGCTGGGCATAGTCCCATTGGGGACTTGCCCAGCTAATAACGGAGAGAAAATATGGGAAATTTGTAACAGGTGTAGCGACATCTCACCTATAGACGTCTGGTTAAAAATAACAACTGACTAACAGGTTATTCAAACAGAAACGCGCAACACAAGTCCTATAATTGCGGCTATGAAAAAGCAACTCTATTGATGTGATCTTGAAGCTTGCTTTATATGGTTGGTACAGGAACTTGATATCTTGAGGAATGACCCAAGATAGTAGTCTTTCTGAATGTCACCAATTTATCCATTTTGTGTGGTTTCCATTTTTGTAATGTAAAATTATGAACGCGGTTGCTTGTTTGGTAATTGGAAAACCAGTTCAACCACGATATATTTTTCTAACGTAAAAAAGATATTAATAGTTTTTGTACCGTTTCAACTCTTCTCTACGCGCCCGGCAACGAGCAAATGTCACGCCGCTGACGAAGAAAACAACTCTAGCCGCAGTTTGTTTTTATGCGATTATCTGTGCTTATGAACTCCGTATTGAAAACATGTAGTAGAATTATATACAAAATCATATGTTTCTAACAGCATCAACTGATTTATTCAACGGTTATTCATCGATGCTCCATTAGTTTTATTGCAGTATACAACCACTGTACTTTCCCGAAAGAATTTGTTACAAAATTTAAAACGACACGCTTGTGGTCACGACGTTCTCTAAAAAGTGCTGGTTATTTTGCCATCGTTCCCTTCGCAATTTTTGTTCAATTGTTTACGCTATTGTAAAATAGAGAACCACACGAAATAAGTGTAGAGAATTTCGAGCAGTACCTTCTAAAAGCTGGAAGTAAAAATTTTAAAAAGTAAATACATATTGGGGGAAGTAAACATGGGAATTCATCCGGGGTGTAAAAGCAAACCAAAGCGGCGAAACCTTTTAATAATACTTGGCCGATTTTAGGCAGTTTCCGCAATTATCTTCGACAACGGCTCACATACAGGATTTTTTGGCCCGCCTACCGTGCGCATGACCTTCAACAGCGACTGAACATCTGTTTTCGAGTTCTTCTCTGTTTAAGGAAGCCGCCTTGGGTCTTCCATCACTGCCACGTTTATGGCCGCTGGAAGACCTTAAAACACGTGGTGAAGTGGGTGAGCGCTGGGTCAAGATCTCTATATCCTGAAGAACCACCTGAGCCCCTCCCCCTACCGTCGGTAGCACGTCACCCTAGAGAAAAACAAATTCAGTCTGGTCCCTTAGCTAAGAAGTTACAAAAGACTCACCTTGTACAACTTCGTTTCCAGTTGACCGTCCGAGTCCTGTTCTTGTGTCGTTAATAAGTAATGCGCTGCGTTAGGATTCGTAATATCCCTCTCGGTTAGCTTCGAGATAGAACGCGTTCTGGTACCAAGGACGGGCTGCAAAACGGTGTTCAAAGCCAGCGTTCCTACTGGACGATGGTCCACCCAGCGTTCATCGGCTGAACGCGAGCGACGGTGTCGAGGGTTGGACACAGCAGGACCCTAACAAATTCACCGTAACCAATGTTCTTCGTTTCAAACAATTAAAAATGTGTTTACTCGTTTGGGAGGCACAGGGGGCCCAATTTTCCGCGGGGTCTCTACTGCAGCCGTGGCTTCTTCGTAGACACGATTCACGCCCCGAGGGGTTTCATGGCATTCGAGTAATTCTTTGACGGCGCGGAGTTTATCCTCCTTCAATGCCAACTCGTTCTAGATGCGAGAAAGTCAGGTGATAGTAAGAGCAAAAAAGCCTTTTGTGAATTCGAACAGCTTACCTGCATTTGCAGTTGCTTGTTTTTCCACCGCTGCTGCAGTTCCTTGGAGATCCGCTCTCTCTCCAACTGGATCTTGGTCTTCATCTTCCCTTTCATTCGCTCCTTCTCCACTTCGCCTTGGTTTAAAAGAGCATCTTTCTCGGCTAACTCTTCTTCCAAGGCAGCCACGTACCGCTCCAAATCCGCAACTCGCTTGTGGGACCTTTTTGTTAAATTACAAATTTACTTCCGACGCTTTTTAATCGTATGTTTGGTGGTCTTACATTGTGTTCTGGGCGTGAATGGCGATTATATCATTTTCCATGGCTTGGACGCGGCTACGGTGTACGGAAACTTCACTGCCCAGTCTCTTGTTCTCTTCTCTCAGCAAGGTCAATTCAGTTTGGCTCTCTACAAGTGCGCTTCTAAAAGCATTTTCTATAGAATAAGTCAAAATACAAAAATCAGACAATCAACAATTCGAGCATTATTTTTTAACTTACGTTTGTTGTGCAGCTCCTTCACCCTGGCCATTCGCTCGTGAAGCCTGGTTTCTAGGAAAGTCATAACGCGTGGAATAAGCACTTCGTCCGTAGCTGATTGTAATTCCAGTGGAGGAAAAGGTGGAGTCTGTGAAGCACTGTACAAAAGAAATACTGTAAAAACGAATTAAAGTTTTATTTTAAATGAAATTACGTAAAGACGTGTGCTATGTCTAAATCCGAAGCAGCTAATTCTTTGCCTTGTTGCTCTAGACGTTTAGTGGCTTCCGTAAGTACCTTTAGTGGAAATTACAAATGTGTACAACATAAAAAAGGGCAAATGCTGAAAAAACTTAAGAACAAAAAATAACCACGTGAAATTAAAGCTTACTCTATTAGCTTTCCTTCGACCAGGAGTAAGGCCAATATCATAGCGTGGGGTCTGAACCGGCGGAGGAGGTGCTCTTACTATCTGTACTTCCTGTGTCATCTCAGCGAATTTCATAACCAGCTGCAGCGAAATAGCGGGTTAATATCGGGAAAAAAACTATTAACTTGAAACCTTACAATCGTTTCGTCATAATCATCAGCTCGCGGATTTACACAAACAACCATTCGCACGCGACCGTCCCCGTCGAAGTACGTTTTGAACAGGTGAGTGATCTTCGAGTCGCGGTACGGCACCATCTTACTTGTGCCATTTTGTTGATTTTCTCGTAAGGTCTCCATACATGTGCGCAGAGTCATAAGTGTGTTGTTAATACTTCCTGTAAAACATTTTTAGACAAGTCAATTAGAGGGGCCAGTTACTAAATAAAATGAAAAATAAAATAAATATGAAAAAATAAAATAAATATGAAAAAATAAAATAAAAATGAAAAAGAAATGGAAAATAAAAAAAAAGAAAATAAAAATGAAAAGATAAAGTAAAAAAACCTTTTCCCACCTGCTTCTCGCAGCCTCTCGCCAGAATTTTTAGTGCGATTTGTCCTCTCACTGCCAGCTAAATCCACCAACGAAAGTTGAGAAATCACCAAAGACTGTTTATCTTGTAGTACAGAGCGCCCTTGACTATCCAAGGGAACGGCGACCAAACGGACGTTGTAGACAGAATGAGAGCGTGAAGACTCGGCGTTAAGGGCAGTGTGTGCCACTCTACGTCGTTTAGCACCGCGACTGAGTAATTCCAGCGCTTCCGCGGCACTCTTTACTTCAATTTCGTTAACCCCATGAACGTACATCCGTCGAAAGCCATCTTCGCGCAATATTCTAGACTGTAACTGCCTAAAGTACATTACAACATTTTATTTTTTTGCAAAACGAACGTTGAAATCTCTTTTCTTTCTTTACTTTGGCTTCATGGGATCTATTGGAGTTTCATCAAGCAGATCGAAGACCATGTTGTTGTACACTTCTGCGTACGAAACAAAAATGGCATACTGGCAATCTTCGTCAATTTTGCTGATTTTGCTCGTGTCGGTCACACGTTCACTGTCATTGTCTGCTACTCGCCTAGAAAGATAACAAAAGGTAAATATCTTGGGTCTTTTCGAAAAGCATTCGCCAATGATATACAAAATACCTCCGCGGAGTTTTGGGGTTTTTAGTGAGCAGGTTGGTTAAAGAATTCTGACGATCCAACATTGCGTCTGCTTCAGACTGAACTTCAAAGTGATTCATCTTGTCTGGTTTGATGACATATTTGCTCGTCTGGAGATTTCCCACAGAATTGAACAAGACGTCCAAGCAACGCGGCACAATACCGCCATCCGACGTTTCACCCGTCATCGTATGAGTTTTGCCCGAGCCAGTGACACCATAGGCAAAAAGCAGACCATTTCTCCCTTGGATCAGGTCTCCCACCAAGGGGTACGCCACCGCATCGAAGACTTCCTTCTGGTTAGACTAAAAAAGGAAACACCAATACGATAAACAGAGTACAGGGAGTACAAACGTCAAGAGCAAAACAAAGATAACATACCTTTTCGTTGAAAACTTTAGTGAACGTGTACTGGGTGGCTTTAACATTGTTGCTGTTACTACGGAAAGCTTGAGAGCCTTCGGGTGCCACAATCTGGACAGTAGTACCATTGGGAACAGTGAGGCAGATATCGTCGTTGGCATTTTCCAATGGTCTAACTCGGCAATAAACCTCAACTGGATCTTTGTCTGCGCCAGATGAATTCGTTGATTTGGGTTTCTTGGCAGGAGTTGCGTTGACAGGGGGACGCGGAGGAAGCTTTCCTCGCCTAATCAGAGGGGAAAGGCACATATATAGCAATTCATTTTACACACAAAGGTATATGTATGGGTCTAAGCTGTACGGAGATAATCTTTAAAGCAAAATTAATTTGTTTGAGAATTTGTTCAACCCTATATAACAAGCACAAAAACAAAGTGCAAGTATGGCTCAAGGTTACAATACTTACGTGGGTTTCATCATGATAAAATCACTTAGTAAAACAGTTCAAATGATCCACGAGAAAGTAGACACAAAACGTTGCTAGCTTCAAACTTCAGTCCACCGCGCCAAGTGACCGTTATGTATAACCCAAGCGCCTCTAGTGGCCAACTTTTTGTTGTTATCATGGGTTGGGCTTTCGAGACCTCCGATTGGTCGTGCTGTTTGGTCTTGAAGGTGCAGTCACACGAGGGAATTTGATGGCAGTTGATGTCACTACAGAACGTTTTCAACAAGGAATAGGTGCACCGAAAAATGCATCTTTGCTTACGGCTTAAAAGGACTATTTTTTCAGCTATGCAGTCCTTCTGAGTGTGAGGGTGGGTTGCGTAAAAAAGAGTTACCTTTAAAGAAAGGCCAAAATAATTTAGAACTGTATAAATATTTGTTTTATTTTCTCTTGATTGGATTGTTTCGAGACATGAGAAATTTTACCTACTCTCCCAGTCAGTCAGTGTGAAACAGGAGAAAGGCTAAACAGTCACCTCAAATTATGATAATATAGCTTTTAAGACAGTTTACTCTATGATACGTATTTTTTAAATTTATTTTTTAAGGGTAACAATATTTGCAAGTAACACACATTTCTCTGGAATACATGTATTTCGAAGCGCCGGATTTGAATAAAAACTTTTTTATACATTTACAATAAACCATAACCAGAGAAAACTCCAAAAAGCATACACCCAATACATACAAAACTATATATAACCCTTTGTTATCTATCGTGCGGGATATGATTCTGTCACCGATCCCCAGCTCCTATTTCCCAGATTCACTTCCGCTAACGAATTCTCGTTCGAGGCAACCGCTAAAAGTTGCTGCAATTGCGAATGAGCATGTTCAGCGGGTTCTAGACCACTTCGGGCTTCTTCCAAAAAGCTGGTCTTCTTATAATGGCTGAAATTGCCGGGCAAGTGGTGTGTAAGGGGTACTGCGGTGCTGACATGGATATTAGCGGCATTCGTGACCAATAAAGTAGCTCTGGGTGGTTCTGACGCCCCTTCGGTGAAAGCCAAATTCGGGTTTTCTTCGCCGTTGTTTTCCAAAGCGGGCGGGTTCAATGGAATCAAACGATAATAATGAGCCCCGACACGAAAATGGGGCGAACCGGGCGTCCTAGTCGGGGACGAAGGCACCACATGGGGTCTCGTTAATGATCGCTGTAAATCTTGCATGGCTTGTGCCACCGGGTCTGACGGGATCAGCATTGGCTCCACCTCCTTCGTACAGAGACACATGACCATCAGAATGAAAACTTGTTAATTTTCAGTTGAATATCCTTACATGGGAAGACAGTCTTTCGTTGTAGAACAACTTCGTTCCTGTTTCAGAGATTCCCCGCTGGTTACCAACCATATTCTCCAAATTGTCCAAGCCTTGGACTTGAATATCCGCGTCACCAAGCGCAAAATCTGTTAACAGTATTAATTACGCCATAAGATTTTTTTCAACGCCGGAAATAAATAAAATAAACTGTACCTGCCATCTGAAACTGCGACGGCATTTCTGTAGCTACGCCGGAAGCTGTTTGGGGGTGCATTTCGTGACAAGCTCCGCCCGAAGAATCGTCCGAGGAAACTGTGTTTGACTGTAATGAATGGGAAACCACATAAAAATTTGCAAGCCACACATAAAACAAAACCCTCTAAAGATTTAACTAATTACCAGTTCAGAGGGTTGGTCAGGGTGCTTGGAGCGATGATGCTGCAGGAGCTTAGCTCTAGAGGCGTATTGCTTATGGCAATGTGCACAAGGATGGGGTTGGGCTGCGACGCTACCGACTGTCTGGCTGTAGTACAAGTTAGAAGGAAGCGCCACTTCATCATCCTGGAGTGAATATTTCAAGTAAAGCATCTATTCTGCCGATTTCTCAACATCTAAAACCTTGTGTAGCACTTACGTACCTTTACCCGTCCACTTAAGGGTAATTCTTGTCCGGGGTGATGTTTCAAGATGTGATTTTTACGTTTCGTGCTGCTTTTGTACACCTAAAACAGTAAAAATTAAAATAATTTGTGTTAGTTTTGTGGCAGTAAGGAGCGAATGTTACCTTATTGCAATACTGGCAATAATAGTTGCGGATTGTCTTCAAAATCGGAAGATTTAGCTCAGGGATTGTTTCGGGGTTCACTTCGGGATGCCGAACAGCCAAATGGTTCACTAACGTCCCTCTTCTTTTGAAACCCACCAAACATAAATGACACTTGTAAATAAATCGGTCATACTCTGAAGGGAGGGCCTAAGTGAAACCATACAAGACAAATAAAGCTACCCGTAATGAGAACGACAATGAAACACCATTTTGCTTTACCTTGGGGACAAATTTTTTCTTCTCCGCCAGCTTAATCGCTCTTAACCTTTTTCTTTGCTCACTCTCCGCTGAGTGCATGCGCTGCACATGCTCTTTCAACTTGTCTCGCCGTTTGAATTGCTTACCGCAATGGGAACACAGAAAGTCTTTCACATCCGAATGTCTAGCCAGACAAAAAAGGCATATTACTACGTGGAGATTTGTTGTCGTAAAAAGCTTACTTCAGCATATGGACTTTCAATTTATCATTGCCCGTAAAGTCTTTGCCGCAAACTGCGCAAAAGACTTTCGTCTCGCCATGGAACGATCGTATGTGTTTCCGAATTTGGGCGTATTTCTTGAAGAACTGCAATAAAAAAGAGTCTCCTGTTTAATACCATTATCTTCCTTGAAGTTCGATAAATTAAAGATTTAAACGTAAACGTAAAATATACGAATATGTAAACCTAAAATAAACTAAATTTAAAATTAAGTAAGTCACGGAACACACAGAAGTAAAATAAAAAAGCACGTCAATACAAAAATCAAATAAAGACAGAGATAAAACTAGACATGAAGAGCAAATACTACTCAATTACTATCAAAGAACAAAACCAAAAAATAAGCCAACAGTGACGATGTAAAATTTTAAATAATCCAGTCGACATTTTTAAAGCACAATTAAAAATCAAAACACGAGTAAAAGAATTGGATACATCTTGAAGAAATATATTGGACTGTGTTTGTTATTATTGGCTGTTTAAAATTTTTGCGTTAACAATTGAGCCACCCACGTTTATTTTCATAACGCAAATGGGAGAAAAGGGACACACAAACCAAAAAATTTAACAGAAGCTATAACCCTGATTAATCACAATACTCCAAAATAGTGGGTGGATCCACGGACCAAAATCGCCAACACTTTAAAAGACCTCCAAGCATGTCCTGCCGCTAAACCCATAATTCCAACGAAACTACCAAGAATTGTTTTATCTAAACTAATTCAGGCAAGAGCCACCATTTCCTACGCTAAATCTTTTTATAACGAAGATCGATGATGATACATGTGGATGTCAAGACCAAATTAAATAAAATATTCCCCTTCTATTTTTTCCATTGTAGACTTGATAATAAAGATACGGCTAAGCTTCTAAGAATTCTGAGTAAATATTATCTACACTTCAACCCACAAGCTTTTTCAACCAACCTTAAAATCATCCCTCAGTCACATTCATAAATCAATAAAAAACGAACGTTAATTTAGCTCACTTACATGCTAGTCAACCACAGTCCTCTGTATTACTATTGTTTTCTCCATCTCTCCTTTGGACCGAACTACCCTAACCGACTACTAATTGTTTTCCTATTTATAAGAGTCAAAATCCAAATTAGTAGTTGATACGTAAAGAACTACCTGAAATGTCTGTAAAAGTTCTCTTCTTACCCCTCACATAGAGACGTATTAATAAAGATATTGTTTCAATAAATATAACCATCAACAGCTATGGCTCCGATGGTTTCAGATACATATGTAAAATATTTTTAAAAAATGGAAGAAATTGTCGTTATGATACCTTAAAACATACTGGGCACCGGAACATACCACCTTCCATATGGGATGTCACGTGTTGTTTCAAGCCAGTAACTTGTTCAAACTCTTGCCTGCAAATGGGGCAAGACAAGAGCCTTTTGGTATCTGTGTGAACTTTCTGATGGCACGTTAACGCGGACTGGGACAAGAACCTCTTAGAACACAAGGAGCACTCCAAAGGTTTGGCTTCGTCCTCGCAATGCACCGCCATATGTTTCTAATACACGGGCGAAAATCAATGACTATGCATGCCAACACTTCTGAGCTTAGAAAACTTACAGCCAGCTTCTCTTCCGTCGCATATCTCCCGTAACACAAGTCGCATTTAAAAGGCCTACGTGCGTTAGAACTCGTACTCAACCGCAGGTTTTGCTGTCGTCCATGCTCTGATGCGTGTGTGATGAGCTCTGATCGACTGCTAAACATCTACCCATTTAGAAGAAACGCGGAAATGAGGACTACACGCTAATTTGGAGAAAGAATACTTGTGGGCAAGCCGGGCACTGATTATCTTGGTTTTCCGCAGCAGCTACATCAATTTCATGTTGGACTCCATCCGTCGCGTCTCCGCCTAGGTGGCCCATTTCGATGAACGAGTCTGAAGCACCAGCCACAGCGCCGTCTACTTGTTGCTGAGCAGCTTGCGCAGCATGGGCCAACACGTGAAGGTTCAGCAGCGTGACAGAGTCGAAGGTCAAACGGCAATGTTGACAACACAGCGTCGCTTCCGTCGGGATATCACTACCTCACCAACGCGAAACAATACGTACATGCTTTCCTACAACCGTTTCTCTAAAAACGACCTACCTGTCGTTACTCGCATGTGAATCATTCCACGATGAACAACGATGCTCCGCATTCACGTGCCTAACAGGGAATATCACTCAGACGTGACCAAAACTCTAAGCTTTTTACCTTTGTAGTATCGCCCGGTTGGTAAAAACTTTGGCGCACACTTCGCACGACACCTGGGTCTTTTGCCAACGCTTTAGCGCGCGTTTCTTCAACATGCGCACGCTTCTCCATGACTGTGCCAGAGACCGACACTTTTGACTCTTTCAAAATGCGTAATTAAATAAATTAATAAATACATTCATAAATAAATTAATAAATACGTATAACAAATAAATTAATAAATACTTCACAAATAAATTCATAATTAAATTCACAAATAAATTCATAAATACATTCACAAATAAATTAAAACTAAGATAAAAAAATAATAAATACACCAATAAATAAAAGTAATTAATAAATACAACAATAAGTAAGTTAGCAAATAAATTCTATAAGGTCTACCTTTGTGCTGCCTTTGCGCGCACGTTTCGACCGAAAACATGGGCCAGTACTGTAAGAATGAGTTGCAGCCGCCGACTCGTGCTCTTTCAAGTGCTTTTGCAGGTCTTCACAGGTCGCAAGCTCTTTGTCGCACTGAAAACAAGGCCAGCTTTCCTTACGCGGTGCCTCCAATAAAGACAAACCGTATGCGTGGGCGTACGGTGGGCCATACCAAACTTTGAGCTCTTGCTTGGCAGTGACAGATTTGGTGGTCAGGAAATAGAGACCGTCCTTTAGCTGAACTAAGCAAAGATTCTGTTCCGAGGCATTCAAAGCTGGCTGAACAAACTTCATCCAGTTACTCGTATCTAAATACATCAGCCGTTTAGCGTTACTTCACAAACAACCCATGTGTTTCAGGAACAAATAACGAGCATATCTGAGCGAAATTACCGTCATCGGTTAGATCCAGTTCTTGTACGTTTCCTTCCGAGTCATTCAGGAAGAACCGTAATCCCGTGCTAGTGTTATCATTTGCTTGCGTGAATTTGCCTTCCACGGGGCCAAATCGCGCCATCGGCGGCAAACTCCGACGCGCCACCACGGAAACTAAAAAAAAGAAAAAAAAAGAAACGAAAAAGAAGTTAAATTAATGCAACGAATGTCATTAAAACAAACTTAAAACGACAAAAGAACGCGTTAATTCAAAAGTAGCATTACTCGAAGAACCGGTTTGAGTAGGACGCTCCACGAACGCTAAATATGCATTTGGTAATGTTGCTCGAGCCCTCGACATAACTTCTCTGTCTTGGATAATAAGGTGAGGATGTTGCGGGCAATGGGTTCCACAAGTTACTCCACATAAAACACACCCTAATCGTACATTTCAGAAAATAAATATAGGAAATCTGAACATATAGGAAGAGTAGATCCTTACAAAACTCTGAACTCGACGTTTCAGTACGCCGGGAAGTGTGTCCAATTTCTTCCCTTAGGTGTGCATGTGTTTCTATGCTCAGTATCTCATCAGGTTGCTCATTATGTCGTTGAATAACTTCGAGTTGGGGTTCGGCGCTTTGGTCCATTTGTACGTCATGAAATATCGGTGTGTTTCCTACACAATAAAAAGTATTGTACATTTTTCCAAAAATATATTGAATGTACAAAATTTAGTAAAAATCTCTAAAAAACAAACTAGCTAACCTTTATTAGTGACAGGTTCCTGCGTGGGTGCTGCGTAATGCGCAGCATCATGCGGGAACTCTAAGACAACAGGTGACGCCTCAATCAATGGGCTTTCGTTGAGAGCTGCCGAGAGAATAGGCATTAAGCTGCTATTGTTGCTACTGCTACTAGGACCAGCTATGACTCGCTGGTCTTCTTCAACCGGGGGTTCGGCCGCAGATACGAATGCAGACACTTCTTCTCGATTACTGGTTTCGTTCAGGTTTACCGAAGGAGGAGGAGGATCTATGGCAAAAGAACCTTGGTCCAGCTGCAGGTCTGCGTAGTGTTCTGAACTAGAAATGACGTCAGGCTCCACAACCTCTTCGTCTTCAATACTCAAGCTTTCCTACAAAGCAAATATAAACAAAATAATCAATAAATAAAATTCTAGTACATGAATACATAATAATTTCTTAAAAATATAGTGGAAAAAATAATAAACAGCGACAAGAGCCACGTTCAATTAGAGTAATAACTAAAAAAGAAATAAAAAAATTAAGTAAATGAATAAATAATATTTTTTAAACAGTATAGGAAAATAATAATAAACGAAAGTATACGAAATTATAAACAAAATAATAAAGAAATAAAGAAGTTCAAATAAATGAATACATAACAATTTCCTAAATGTAAAGGAAAAACTAATAAACAGCGACCAGAGCCGCGTTTAAGTAGAGTAAAGAAAAAATAAGCATTTAAACTTCAAACATCAATGAAAAAAACGAGGTTAAATTGCGAATTGATTTGATTATCCACAAGAGCTAAAAAGTTACGCCAATGCTTACATCTTCTTTCGGCGACTCGACTGGTGACTGGTCATAGCATTCGTCCTCGCAAGTCGAGTCAACGGTGCTTTCCAAAACTTGCTGGTGCTCGCGTTCTTCGGCATCTGCTAAGTTAAGTAGCGACTCAAGTCCCAAGCTTGTTGCAGCAGACGAGTTGAGCTGATGTCGAGGGCCGGTTGAGGATGACACTTGGTCAATGAAGCGAGTTGAAGCCAGATGAGGGTGGTCCAAACGCGACGAACTCCACGGCAAACTGGAGGACGCCAAGTCGTGGTGTCGCCCGAGCGAAGGAGAGGCGAAAAAGGGACTTGCCCGCCACGCAGAGATGACAGATGCTTGTAGCGGAGAAGTTACGGTTGGCTCCAATGGGAATTCTTCCAACCGAGGCAGCAAACCCATTCGGGAAGGCGAGGAAGGCGACGGAGACAACATATGGGAAATTTCCTCCGCGTGCGAATTGGTATCTTCTGCATCGAGACCGTCTTCACTGGCAAAGGAGCGATGCGAAAAGTGTTGCAGGCCACTGGGTCCCGGTTGGGGTGAAGCAGCTTCGTAATCCAACAATGGCGCGTCACTGGCAACGGCTGGCTGCACGGAAGAGGGCGGAGACGGATAAGACGGTAGGTGAAGCGCGGCACCGGAGGAACTCGGACTTTCTGGGATGAAGTAAGAAGACGCGGGGAGAAACGAAGACGACGAAGGCTGTGGTCCGACACCTTCGGAGACGGAGACAGATAGATCTCTTGTCGAAACCAACTCCAGTGCACTTTCTTCTATCTGTCCCTCTTCTACTGTATCGGGTATTAACCACTCGGCGTGCCCATGATCCGCGCCAATCATTGGTGGCCGGCCGCCGACCTCTTCTGACGAAGAAGGCGCTTCTTCTTCCATGATCTATTTTGGTGGAGAAGGAATTTTGAACAAGGGTAAGAATTTCACGCTCACAAACCGGACAAATGCGACAAAAGAATTACTGTGGGCTAATCGCGGATGCAGCACATTAGAAGTACAACAGGTTTCTCACGTATATACCCGCAACACTTACGGGCTACACAAGTGCAGTAACCTCGGAGGGCTCTGCCCCACTTTCCTAGATAACAAGTATACTTGATGAAACAATTGCAATAAAATGGCTAGATAGGATTAAATACACATAGCGGAGAAAACAAATGTAATGCAAACCTTTTTAAATGCTGCTAACAGGGCTGGAGCTCCCAAAAATGGGAATACGACAAAGCCAACTGTTCTATGAGTTTTGTTTACAGTAGTCAACTTTGACGAATGTTCGCAAAGGGAAGGGTTGGTTTTCAGTTTCTTGAACGCGACCAGCATCCTAGCGCTATCTGGTGTTTGTTCTGCATAGTGAGCAACCCATTTAATCCTATTGCCTATCTACAGTCAAAGCTCCTTATTCGCGGTTCCCGTATTCGCGGTTCCCGTATTCGCGGTTTCAGTATTCGCGGGGGAAATTTTTGTGACCGAATCTCTGTATTCGCGGCTGAAAATTTCGCTATTCGCGGATGGCACGGGTTAACCTGGCATAGCTCGCGGGTTAAGTCCGCGAAATCCCATTTCCACAACTGTTCGTAGCACGTATACGCACAACGTTCGCAAGGAATTTCTGTTTCTGTGTGTTTTCTTTTCCCAGAATCAGTGTTCTTGCTCCCACAATACAATCATTATGGCGAGTAAAGAAGAAGGAAAGGTAACCAACAATAGGAAAAAAATTTTGCCACTTAAGGTAAAATTTCGAAATTCCAATTCCAAAAATTTAGAGTCATCAAGAAGACTTAACCGAAGTTGATTTGGAACTCGTATTAAAGAAGGAACCCTCTATGAACCCTCTATCTAAGACGAGACCGAAGATCAGACAAACTGGACCTCTAAAAGCCTGACAGATGGTTTGAAGATTGCTCATCAGCTTTGCGAATATTTTATCAACAATGATCCTTCAATGGAAAGAAGCTTGATCTTTAAAAGAAAAATTGAGAAGCAGTGCTTGAGTATCAGTCAGAGTTAGATGCTAAAAATGATGTCAAAAGCTGCTAAACAAGCAAAAATCACTAAGATTTTTAAGGCAATAAATACAACAGAGGACAAATGAATTTTTTTTTATAAACAGAAAAAAGAAAAAAAAGAAATTTCCTTCTACACATTGCCTTTTTTAATGAAAACTTTGGAACGTATCCCTATATTTCAATGTAAATTTCCATTCCTCATTCGCGGTTTTCCGTATTCGCGGACTTTGTCTGGAACGTAACCCCCGCGAATAAGGAGCTTTGACTGTATTGCATCTTTAGAAATTGAACATTGCCATAATACGTTAACATGCCGGCATTTTCTACTAGTTTTACCTAGAAAAATGTCAGCCGGTTGCCTATTTCGTAAGTTTAGTAGCAAACCGTAATATAAAGGTACTGAGACTGTTAAAAGCTGAAACGGTTTCGATTCCCGCCGTTGTGAAATGGCGGAGACGGCACCATTTACGATTTTATAGTGTATTTTTTAAGAAGTGGCGGAAATTTAAATTTCATTTAAATTGCAAAATTCAATGAGACGTGTGGCTACATGCGCATTTTCGAATATTGGACTTCACAGTTCACATAACGAGTGCAAAATGAACCGCGAAATATGAAGTGCGTAACAAAGATGTAAAATACGAGCCAATCCTCTAAATCAGCCTACCTAGTTAATAGCTTAAGCATTACCTCAAGAACTACGGCGACATAATCTTCTAAATCTAACAAGCGGCACCAAGTCTATGCGGATTATGTCTGCAAGAAAAAAAAAACAATTAAGGTTACGTTGCACAAACCGTGATACAGGGAATCACATACTAGACGGCCTCAGCGATTTTACGGAAACTACTCAGTATTTCATTACATAATCTCAACTGTAAAGTTTTGGGTTGTAATTTCTAGTGCAAATCTTCGAGTTTTTCTTTTAAATGTTTTAGTAAATTTGTAAAAAGCGAATCAAATTTCATCTTTTCTCTAGAAAAAATATTTTTACACAGACACCCCCGTATCCAGGGGGGGGGTAGGGGGTTATACCCCCCCCCCGAAATGTTTTCTCGAATATTTTTTTATTTTTAATTCCTTCTATTTAATTCCTTCTAGAGTCGTGACGAAAGATATAGAACAATTAGACACTAACTCTTTGATTGAAACTTACGGAGATCTCCTTCCTGAGACAGACTGTTTAAAGCAAGAGCTTATGCTTTGGAAAGTGAAGTGGGAGAAGTCTTTACAAGAAGATAGGCCTTCTTTTGCGCTGTCCGCATTTAAGGCATGCAATTCAGATCTTTTTCCAAATGTTAAACTCTTACTGAGTGTCGTCGCAACATGGCCAGTTAGCACTGCAACAGCTGAAAGGAGCTTCTCGAGTTTAAAAAGGCTAAAAACCTGGTTAAGGAGCACAATGTGTGAAGAAAGATTCACAGGCCTAGCTCTCCTTTCAATTCATAGGGAAATTGAGGTTAGTCGTGAAGAAGTTCTAGATGTTTTCGCGGCAAAGAAAATCGCCGGCTCGATTTCGTTTTGTAGTTTGTGAGGAAAGTAGAACAATAGATAGCACAAATTATTAATAATTTTACTATGTAAATAGTCCTTTCAATATTGAAGAGCTTCATAACTTGTTTTTAGGCACAAAAATTAAACTAGTTTTAGTTTCCTAAGTTTATTAGTTAGAATTACCAGTTAGTAGTGGAGGGATGGAACAGTTTACACGTGGGACAAACCGTACAAAAATCATTACTAATGAACTACTACAGGTTTGGATCTGAAAAAAATTTTACACTTAGTGAATACGACGAAGCTTTCATGAGGAAATTTTCGTCGAAAAACATTGAACCGTTTTTGAGAAAATAAATAAAAACTGAATTTTTGGCCCTTTTTGTAAGAAACGGGTCCTGATTATTTCGTTGTAGCACTCATAATGTGTATCTAAAAGTAAAATAAAAATTACTTTTATGTAGCTGACAAGCTGGAGAATAACTCCTCCAAAGGTTTGTTCTAAAATCGCTGTCCTTTTTCTGCACGAGATTTTAAACTCCAAAGGGATGATTTAGTACGATTTGGACTCAGCCATTTGCATTGCCTTTTCTTGTTGAGAATAATATTTTTACGAAATCGTGAGTTTCCTTGCACTGACTTGGGCTAGGATGATTCCTATATCGAAAGGGAGTATAACTGTTAAGTTTCGTTTAGATATTTCAAGTCTATTATGTATTTTTAAAAAAGGCTACCGATTATTTTCTTATGGCAAAACACACGGACAAATCGCACTACACCCAAGTCCAAATTGTATCCGCTGTACCTTGTTTTGGACAGTCGAAGGAGCCTCCAGTTTTCATGGGTGTTTGGTGTTATTGTTTGTGTTTTTCAAGCGTACAATACCTCATTTGATAGCCAGGACACCAGGCCATCTAACGAGTATAGTTTTAGGCTATATTTTTGTTTCCACGTGAAGTGAAAAATAAACTACAGAAAAGTGTCCACACTGTCCCATCCCTCCTCTATGTATTGGGTTGGTCAGTAAGTCCGAACCGCTCTTCGACCACTTTCACATTCAGACAGCCCTATTATTTCTCTGTGCGCGCGTACAATTTTATATGTTCATAAACTAGCAAAAGGGATCTCTTAGTGACGTGTTTGCCAACTTTGGTCATTCTTGCCTTAAAAACAAAGTTTTTATCCAACGCTGAAAGATGAGCGATACCGCTGGAAATTATTGCAGTGTTTTGCGTTGTAGTTTCCACAAAGGATTCAACGCTTGGGAAATGACTGAAAAAATGTATGCAGTCTATGGTCCTGATGGCCTAAAAGAACATGTGGTTTGGAAATGGGCTGCGCTTTTTTAGCGCAAGTAGAAATTTTTGCATCAAATTAGGTGACAGACAGGGTCGTCTTAAAGAGGTCGATACGGACAAAATAACGACTTTGCTGGACATAATCCCACACCTGACAATTCAGAAGATACAGGAGGTTGTTGGTGTATCACAAGAATGCGTTGCGAGACACCGAAATCCGCTGGATACGTGAAAACGTTGCGGACCGCTGGACGTGCGGCTTCCGTACTACCTAAGCAATAGAGGAGGGATGGGACAGTTTACACGTGGGACAAACCGTACAAAAATCATTACTAATGAACTACGACAGGTTTGGATCTGAAAAAAATTGCACACTTAGTGAATACGACGAAGCTTTCATGAGGAAATTTTCGTCGAAAAATATTGAACCGTTTTTGAGAAAATAAATAAAAACGGAATTTTTGGCACTTTTTGTAAGAAACGGGTCCTGATTATTTCGTTGTAGCACTCATAATGTGTATCTAAAAGTAAAATAAAAATTACTTTTACGTAGCTGACAAGTTAGAGAATAACTCCTCCAACGGTTTGTTCTAAAATCGCTGTCCTTTTTCTGCACGAGATTTTAAACTCCAAAGGGATGATTTAGTACGATTTGGACTCAGCCATTTGCATTGCCTTTTCTTGTTGAGAATAATATTTTTACGAAAATCGTGAGTTTCCTTGCACTGACTTGGGCTAGGATGATTCCTATATCGAAAGGGAGTATAACTGTTAAGTTTCGTTTAGATATTTCAAGTCTATTATGTATTTTTAAAAAAGGCTACCGATTATTTTCTTATGGCAAAACACACGGACAAATCGCACTACACCCAAGTCCAAATTGTATCCGCGGTATCTTGTTTTGGACAGTCGGAGGAGCCTCCAGTTTTCATGAGTGTTTGGTGTTATTGTTTGTGTTATTCAAGCGTACATATACCTCATTTGCAACACATTCTCCGCTGAAAATTGACACAACATTTGATATCTGTACCGTCCGCGCCAAATTGACACGGTGAAGTCAATCCTAAAGCTTGCCGCTTCATCCGCTTGGGAGCGGTATGGACTGACAAATCACGTGACTTTATTTACAATATGGAGTCTATTCAGTACTGAATTTTAAATGCATTTTTTAAAAAATGAAAACGGCCTCTTTATTTATTATGACCCGAAAAAATTTCAGGTAGAATATTTCCTTCCAGTTAAAGGAAAGATGCTTTTCAAAACGTCGAAGGTGGCTGCGGTTTGAGCTGCGACTAATTGACGCGTTTCGGGAGCACAAGTGTTTCGGAATGCTACCGCTAGGGGACCGCTAAATTGTGACTGCAGCTCCTAAAAACACCATAAGCATGAAGCCATTAATTGACGCCTTTTAGGAGCCCCAGAAAACCGGCCCTGCTACAAGCTTCGTCATATGGCCGTCAACACTTCTGTGGCGCGCTGTAGCTATGCATTGGCGAGGTTTCTCCAACAAAGCGTCAGTGTATGTCGCCGCGTGCTGGGATAGTTGTGTCTGAGTTGTGCTGTTCTTGTGCGTAGTAAACGTT
>JAHZNP010000801.1:0-36431 GCA_020615345.1 Triops cancriformis
GGTGCACCGGGCAGGTAAAAACACCCAACAACACAAGTTGACTACGTTGGGTGCTACAAGGGGGTCATAAACGCCTGTCACAGCATCAAGGAGGGTAGAGCATCGTCGTGGGAAAAATCTTTGGATAGGTTGAGGGGGACAGGCATATTTTTTTTACCTAGCCAAGGACCGAACCAACTCTTAAGGCGAAGAAATGTCTGTCCACATTTCAACGTGAAACGGAACCTGTGGGAAATCGAGAAAACCGTAACACTAACCGCGAAATCCCTCACGGTGTCCAACACCAGTATACACTTGCCCATCAAAATGAATGAGTCCTAAGTCAAGCCCCGTGACACAACCAAGCTACTACTATTACTACTACTGCCTGAGCGGAGGCCTACAACTCACCACAGGGTTTCTGGTAAAAAGTGTGGAATATCTAGAAAAAATTGTTTCGGGAATCTTTGGTTTGGTCAAGCCCGGGGAAGAGTCGACAAGACTCCTCCATTCCTTTTCAACAAACAATGTTTGGAAGTCTAAAGCGCAATAAAAACCGACATTTGACTTCTGGGAAAAAAGGTTTCAGTTTTCGGTTGCTTCCTGAGGAATGCGACCGAGAGAGCAACCATTTGTTGACGGTCCGGCATCTCGACGCATCTCGACACGGGGACTGGGGCTGAAAACTATGGTAAGCATTTCCAAGGGCTCTGACTTTACGTGAGACACAAGTCACATGACAAATGAAGGCTTTTTATTTGCTCCCATAACCCAAGAAACCTGCAACTGAAACACATTCGGGCTATGTGGTCCCTTGCCGTAACTCTCTAGTCAGCCAGGAACAGGGAGCCAACACTTTCAACATCGTCAAATATTCAATACGTAACTTCCAAAAATGACCAAAAATAAATCGCGAGTGAAGTTTGACTATTACAATAAAAGTCTTATCGATATGGGTTGCTGACATGAGCGCCTTGAGATAACTCGCCTTCTGCACCTGTTATCACCCCTGAAAAAAAAGCCGAGATTACCCCCCTGATCCCGTTTCCTTGATAAAATTCTCTTTGGGAAATACAAAAGGTTGCAGACTTGAGCGTCAACTTTTCTAAAGGAAATGGTTCCAAAACTTTCAAAGAAAAAGATTGATTTCACCCATTCGCACCCCTTTTTGGGGTTGAACAACACAACCTGATAACGGTGATTGCGGTCTCTGATATCAAACTTCCATTATTGGCCGACATCCCTTGCACTTACGGGCTGTAAACAGCGAAACTGGGAGCTAACAGTAAGCCCTTCCCGTGCAAAACTTCTACTTGTAAGGTTTCTCCGAAGGGCTCAAATAAAAATAAGATAAACAATGCTAGTTCCGCGACGAGGAAATGTGTAACTTGAGAGCTACAGGTGAGCTTAGATTACGTGATATGTGAACCTCAGCCGAGGCTTGAGAGCCAGTTATCCTCGACGAACCAAAAACCTCCCCAGAGACACTACCATCGTCATCCGGCAATTTTAGAGGTTTTTGGGGACAGATTTTCGGCCACCCATAGCCCCAAACACACGATCGTCCTACGCCTCAATTTTACTGAAAAATCCACGAAGGAATAAAGATATTGTTTCAGTTATATGACAGATACAGCGTATTTCTTTCATCTCACACAGTCCAGGCAATCAACCGATGTCTGCAAGTTGTCTCTGGCAATGGCCTGCGTTTAACACCTTCGATGGTGATAATTCTAAACTGTTGGTTTTGGCTCAGCCAGCATCGATTTTTTTCAGAATAAAAAAATAAATAAATAGTTATAAGACTAGCTACCCTGAAGAAACTTTTGCGACGGCGGAGACGTATGCGGGGATTTCACCCAAAGTTATTCTTTTCCATTTCCCAAAGCCTTAACAGCCCATTCCATTTCCATTTTTACGCAACGTAAACCTTACGCCAAACTCCAACTCGAAGCATTAACCCATACCGTGTACCGTTATACTTGTAAAGGCAGTAACAATGGTCGTGAATCAAGTTAAAATTTGAGGTTATCATTCTTTCCTCTTTTTCCGTGAAAATAGGAGGGGTAATTCGAGAATTTTTACGGTCAAAACGTAGACAATTCTCTCGTTGCCCGCTGATTTGCGATCCCGGGCTGTGCGATATAGAAACCTTCCATTTTTTTTTCTTTACCTGCGTCATAAGCCGGTCGGCGCCGGTACCTTCTTCGTCTTTGAAGATAATGTCCGTGTTGTAATTGGGTACCAATTCTTGAAAGCGAGGGTCATCCCGCGTAATTTTCCCCTCGGTTAACCCGCTCGCGCCTAACGTATTTTCTGACACATTCGGCACATGCTGCTTAAACACTAACGGCGTTAATTTGCGGGGCCCCCTTCGCCGATATGCTCCGCGTCCAGGTCCACAAGCCAACGCCGGTGTTGAAGTTGTTAAAAGTCCGATCACCACAACGCAAACCCAACTTTGCCACCACCACCTCGAGACACGCAAACTTGTAGTCCGGCAAACGCTGTCAACTGGGTTAAGACCGTTCAGAGTTCTGACAAATCTCCGTCGATTTGTCGTTAACTCTGTCCTGAGAACGGTACAATCTTCCTTGGCCCATCCAGCAATTGTCGCACTGTCGGCCGTTCTCGCCATGGCGAAATCTCGCGTCTTCCTTTTGCTCTTACCAACAGCTTTTTCAATGAACAACTTCACCGTAAAAAAAGCGGACCCCAGAATTTCACCGAGATGGAGTTAAACACTTTGGGAATTTCTATGAAATCGCCGCACGTGTGGTATATCCATTTGTATCCGTGTTTTACTCAAGACTGAAATAAAAAAAAAACTTTTCGGCAACCTCTCTTCCCCGCGAACGTCAGAAAACAACCGCAAAAAAGGGGAAGTAGGTCGGTTTTTCCCGTGTTTGAGTCCCGGCAATGAAAAACTTTTTCCACAATTGAATGTTACGTTGGCCTTATGTTTATCAAAACCACGGTCACCAGGTGTGTTACTATACTCAAGGTGCAAAAAAGCAGCTGGGTGCACGTCTAAAGGCTAACTTGGAACTAATAACTCCGGGGAGGTCCAGCTCACACACGTCGGGTCGTACGACTGACCATGGCCCAGGGCCCACGGACACAAGGATCCGACCAGGTTCTTATTAGGTCCGGGCACACAGGGCACCCATCCCTTCGCCTTTTGCCTCCGCCAAAGCGATACTATGGATGTACCCAAACCGAACAACTTGGAGCGTGAGAGGCCTCCCCAAAAAGCCTCAAGACACCCATCACATCACCCAGCGCCAGCGCCGGAGCCCCGGCCCAGGGCTCCGGTGTGCTCAAAGACCGGCCCATACTTTCCAAGTCACCTGCGGGAGGAACCAAGCGCGTAGACGTAGATGCACAGCGCAGTGTGAACGCTACGCACCTCTCGGCTAACAACTCCCCTTTTGGCTTGGGTTCCCTCCTTCCCACCCCCTCCAAAAAGACAACAACTTGGACATAGGGGGTATTAGGCACACAGATAAGTCATAAGAGCGTAATCGACCAAGGAGAACGTTTTCTTCGGCCTCCTCTGTTTTACCCAGCTTAAGCCAGTGTTAACCCAAGATTGGGAAAGCATTAGGGACATTTGGCAAACGGATGAGTGTGAGCCAATCGTTTCGGGGGTCTTCCTGTTTGAAGTGGCCAAGAATGTGTACAAACGGTATTGACAGTGACCCTTCCTCGTTAGCGAACCGTTGAATGAAAAACAGAGGGGACATATAGATAGTGTAAAGCTAATGAGCTTCTTGGGAGGCCTCATTTCTAGCCGCACGGGGTTAACTATAGGAAGTTCTATTTCGAGTTCCGGTACCGAGCAACCATGCAACGTCCGCCAGATTAGCTCTATTATTCCAAGATAATGCTCACTCAACTCTGGCTCGGTGGTAGGGTTGATGCTCTAGTAACGTTTCCTCGTGTTATATTTTTTTAAAAAAGAATATCTAATGAGGTTGTTACTTTTACTGTATGTGTTTGGAACGTAGGTAAGTGTTTAATTTTTGTTTGGCGTTCAAACAAGGCAGTGAGCTAAAATGTTCATATACAATACATTAAGGAAAAAAGAAATAATACAAAATATACTAAACTCAGCAATGAATAAAAGCTACATTTATATTGATGATCCTTAAGCCTTCATTCATTTATGCTTTTTTTTCCGCCACAGTTCTGGCACTTCTTTCAGCACATTTTTGAAGAAAACTCCGAATACTGATATTCTCCGTTATGTACGCCTTATCGAGTATTTCCTATAAATAACTTCATATGTTATGAGACTACATCAATGGATTACCTGGCCTCAAGCTATGAGGCTTAGGAATTTTCCAACGGAAATTCTAGCCGCATGACTCAGATATTTTAAACATTACATTTAATATTACATGCTGCCTGTAGCAGAAAAACTAATCGATTAAGTTTGTACGCCTCACGTACTTATTGTCTTTTAAATAGATCGCAACCAACATATACAGATTTTGCAGAGTTAGAAGTTAGCATTTCGAAAGAAAAAGGAATGGTGGGAAATTGCATTCTTGGAATGGTTGGTTAAAAAGGTTACTTTAAGTTCTAAAGAGTTAGGTACAGTGCCGGACGAAACTGGGGTGAGACAAATTTTCCTGCCGAGTTTACTGACAGTCCGGTCTTGGTGTTACTAAACGCTTTCAATGAGAGCGCTTTGAGAAATAGTTCACATGGAGGGCTAACCGAAAGGTGAAAAATCGTCAGTTCAACTGAGGTTGAGGGTTGTCAGTCAAGAAAAAGTTAGAAGAAACATAAGACAACCGGAGATGGCTATCACTGCTCACCGCTTAACCTAACCTGCTCAGTCCCTGTCATAAAACTGGAAGCTAAAGTTTGGGGACTCGGAGGGCTCTCCATAACAATCGTTTTCGTCGGGGGTGGAAAATAGTTGCTTGTTCGAATGGGAAGACAATGAGGATGCTGTGTCGGGGACATGTTGCCTTTTTCAGGTTGTGACTGCGAAAGCTTTACCAAGGTGGTGCGCCCACCTGAAGGGTCCTACCGAAGGGGGGTCGTCGTCAAAGAACGTGGGAAAACAGAGAACGGCTCAGGAAATGGAATGTCTACAAGCTTAAGAGCCTGTTAAAATGCTCTGCAATTGTATAAACTGACCAAAAGACATTACATTACCAAGGGGAGTGTCGAGATTTTAACTTGGAATATGGCTTTCCCCTACACACCCTCTATGCTAAAAAGCAAAACAAGACCGTATAAAAACCGTTTTAAATAAATTAATGGCGTCATAAATGTGTGCATTAGTTGCTATAAATCCCAAATCAGTAACAGTATATGAAATGGGGAAACTAAAGTAACAAATGAAAAAATATAGGAAGAAAAAAAGGTAAAGAAAGTAGGTCCCACCGAGATTTGAACTCGGATTGTTGGATTCAGAGTCCAAAGTGCTAACCATTACACCATGGGACCTTGGTTAAGAGTTCCCCGCACAGCTTTAAGAATAGGAAATGAGCTTTTGCGCATAACTACTATGTTAGAAATCGTACAAGGTGAGCATGAGCTTCGCTAGGGCGAATGCGTGAACTACGCACACGGAGCACAGCCACGAAATTTTAAAAGGTATGCATACTCTGCCTTAGGGCCCCAAGTGAGTACAAAATTATCAATAGGCTGGGTCAAGCTTAAGAGGCAATGGACGTTCCGCAAATTAAAACTCATCGTAATACGGGTCTTCATTTAACTCATGTCGGGGTATGCGTAACTGGCATTTTCTTTTTTATTATTGAAATATTATAGATGACTCCCACTCCACGGATCCAAAAATTAACTAATTTATCTACATCTATTTCAACATTTCTACTGGATACGAAGGCAAGACCAGTAAGTTGTACTTTTGTTGATATGTCCGAATGTGGCTAACAAGTGAATGACGGTTCTAACACAGTAAAGAATTGCTAAAATAGTCTACTAGCAGTGGAGATGCTCCGTTGTAAACTAATTGCCGGTAAGCACGAGAAAGTGTCAGCGAAATCCTTAGCTGCATGGCGGTACTCTATGACAATACTACGGAAAAGTCATCCACTGTTGAGCGATGCAAACTGAAAAAAGGTGTATCTTCGGCAATTTTTGTCTCCGCAGTACAGGAACTTGGCCAGGTGTTAATTGGAGTAGGGAGTTTTCTAGGTAAGGAGCTGCACTTTTTCTGAGCATATTCGATGGTGGATATGAAATACCCAGCGTAGAAACTAAATGAAGTTAAGATGGGTTTGTTGAAAATGTATTTCCCGCCAACAAGTAGCTCCTGTTTCCCACCCTGTCTTTGAGGAATGAAATTTCGTAATGTGTACACAATTACGCGTTGACATCCTCAACTTCCTATCTTTTCTCCCTAAAGTTGCATTTTTAGAACCAGTTTTTCTTCATAATTCATACTGGAATCACTTTTTCCAGTATACTTTTTTGGTGTCCCTCCAGAGAACAAACAGGACGCAGTCTTTTGCGCCCAGGTATCTACGCTGATGACTACAAAGGTGGTCACACAAATTTCCAAGAAATGTTTTACAAGTATTCGTACGGTTTTTACGACTGAGATCATGTGCTTTATATCTTGAATTCGCTTTTGTTAAGAACGTTAAGAACTTTAGCATTGATTTCATGGTTTTCTAAATCTTGTTTCATATTGAATGCATGAGCTATGTTATTTTTATGGTTTAAGATCGAGTACACAGTTTTATAATCAAGCTTCACTTCTACACCACTCGACAATTCTCTTTACTAGTCCGCAAGTCGATTTTTATTTTCAAGTGAGGCGTATATATACGACACAGGTAGTATGGACACTTAGCTAGCTAATGTTGCAGTTTGGCGGATCCAACGTTTTTCAATAAATGTCACCGTTACATTTAGAACTTTGACTATGTTTTCAGAAAAAGAATATTACACTTCTCGCAAACGTGAATTGTTGAAGATTTTGCGTTAGAATATTGAAATAAAAAAAATACGAGAACGACGCACCATCTAGTTGTTAGTTACTTAAGTGGCTTTTAGTTATAGTTACTGTCATGTCAACAAAAACACGTAAAAGATCATGCAAATTTTTCTATACTTTCTAAATTTATTACAAGTGCTAACTTCAACTTAAGGTGTAACTCACATACTGTAAATCAGTATTTCACATTTTCTCTCTAATTGCTCAGTGCAAAAAGACCTTGTAACAATGATGAAACCCAGCACAACTAAAGGCTCTGCTTTGGATGGGCTTCCCAAGCAATTTGTTACTGCCATGAGAACATTGTTCGATCTGATGGATGACAAAAGAACAGGCTACGTAAAATTCTCAGGTAGAAGTATGTTTAATAGTGCTTGTAGTTACTAAAGTTTTGTTTCTTAAGATCTGGAAGCGTTCTGGAGTGAAGAAGGATTATATGGGCTTCCTAAGGGAGTTCTGGACAGCTTAAGGAAAGTTACACCTTCCAACGGTCTCCTTTCCTTTGAGCGATTCTGCGGTGGACTGAAAATCTGTCTCTTGCGCCTTCAAGTATCATTGTCTACATTTCACCGTTCCCCATATAACCTAAACTTGTCTAGGTTGAACAAAATAAACAACCCGACGTCCTTGATTTGGAGAGAAATCCTCGTTCACAACCTCTTCCAGTGTCTGCTTTGGATCTTGCAGACCCTCCACCTGTTATTCGCCCCCGCATGCCCACCAATACTGCCACCGTCCGACCCACGAGTTCGTTTCCGCAACAACAGCAGCGTACATCCAGTTTACCCCAGCTCGATGACATCAATATAAAAGAAAAAGAAGAGCCACCTCCGCTAAGAGCTCGAAAACCACAATCTCAGCTTAAAGAACGACGAGCGGGAGTTCAAAGTGTCTACGGCGATTTCGCCCCCATTGAAATGGGCCAACCTCCGCAACCCCCGACTTACCACCCACCCCCTCCACCTCAATTGTTAGGACCGCCCAAGCCTCCGCGTACCAACTCCGGCAACTTGATTACCAACGGAGCGCTTATGATGAAAGCGCAGAAACAAAATCAAGATCCGAAAGCTCCGGAGGGCAAAAATGAAGGCGAAACTGTCACTTCAAAACCTGATGTCAGGACAGCATTACAGCAATGGCAAATGGCTCAGATGACCGGTTACATGGAGAAAAGCAAAAGTGCCACGGTTGTTGGCGGTCTTCAGTCGAAAGACGACCATGCGTAAGTTCTCATTAGTTGGGATTAATTTTTACCCGATTGAACGAAACATTTTATCAGGAATGTTGACGTTGGCAAGAAAAATAGCAAGCGAAGAGAACCCCGACGCCACACGCTTCAGAATGGTATCGATTATAACATGGTAAAGTTTTCTCGTTCTTTGTTACCCCTGTTATTGATCATATTCCGCAGGTTCACAGTTTATGCTTCCGCCCTGTTAATGCAATAAAATGCATCTAGATAATTCGTAGTACCTACAATGTTTATTTTACTTACAATAAAAAACAGTAAAACGTTGGTTCTTTTTTATATTTGCATTTTATGTTTTGTTACCGTTATTAATTCGTACTAGAACTTTATGTTTTTCTGGTCACGTTGCTTGTGTTTTGTGTAAAAAGTTAATATAGACTAGATTGTTATTAATTCATTAATTTGTTTGCTATTAAATCATTAATGTTTGCTATTAATTCATTTGGATTACTTTTATAGTTAAAACGGATGCAAGCTATGGAGCATGAAAAAGATGTCCTCGGAACGGGCTTGCAAGCAGTAGAGAAAACCCGTGAATGGTTTCACAAGCAACTCGCCGCTTTGCACGAGCAAATGCGAAGTATGGGCAAAGGACTTACGGACGCTTCGTTAGAAGCGCATTTAGAACGTTTGCAGTTCAAAATCGCGCGCATTCACGACGTTTCGCGGCAACTCAACTTCCTGGTAGAGAACTCTGATAGAGGTTTTCCACTTCATATGAATTTGGCCATGAGGCAACCTCGGCTTGGGTACGGCCACATTGAACGAGAAAACATGACTTCTAAGCACGGCGACGAGGAGATAAGTCGAATTATCCGGCGACTTAAAGAACAGAATCATCAGTTAACTGAAGTAAGTCTTTTTGACGTACCATTGCTCATGGGGAAACTTTTGCACCAATTTTTTTTTGTATTTTGAATAGGAGGTGGGCCGTAAAGCTAACCGCATAACTGAACTGGAAAACGAGAAAGCTGCTTTGATACGTGAACTCTTCCAGGCCAAAACCCAACCTAGATCTACTAAAACAGACGATAATACCTTTATGTGATCACATGGATTTCTGACAATCACGTGCTTTTAAGGGCTTCCAATTGAATTTTAAACCGTTTCTCCCTTTTTATAAACTGGCTTTTTGGCCCCATTGTTGTTATCCGTCCCGTTTTTATACACGCTGCCTTAGTGCACGCCATATTTCTGGGCAAGCATATCTGAATACAAAGATATTCATGCATTTTTTGTATTTTTTTTTATAAATAAAAGAAAAGAAGTGCATTTCTTTTCAAGAGCATTTCAATAGCTCTTGTGATATGCAAAACTAATCGATCGTTTTTCCACCTATCTTTTAACCACAAGTAAAGGCCCCCTTAAAAGGAAACCGCAAAGATGTTATGGAAAACGTTTTGTTCCGTGAAGTTATCAATTGGCCTCTGTAGCAGGTGCTTCGGAGACCTTTTCCTCAACTTTCTGTTCTTCGGGTTTTTCTTCGGGTTTGTCCACTTCCATTTTTTCCTCAGTAGCTGGTGGAGCCTCACTACCGTTTTCTTCAACTTCTTTTACTTCACTAGCAGTTTCGGTGGCCATTTCAGTTTCAGCTGCTGACGCAGGAGTAGGCTCTTCGGCAACTGCAGTGCTTTCATCTTTTTGTTCAACTTGCGACGGTTCCTATTACAACAGCACAATAAGCTATTGCGCACAAACTCGGTATTCTAAAAATATTAGTGAATTACCACAGTGGAAACGGTTTTTTTGCCTTCCACAGCTTCTTTCACAGCAACACTGTAATTGTCATAATGAGCTTTAGTGCGACAATGAGCCCCAGATTCGGCTTCACTGGGCAATATTATACGACACAATCGACAGTAGAATGCATCAACACGCTTTACCATAGTTTGGCCTACAACTCAGAATAAATTATTAACCAAACAGGTTATGTCGGGCTTACGGACGATACCTATAGGTTCATCAGGATTATAGTCACCAAATATGGGACTTTCGAGTAAGTCGCTAGGTAATCCTTCCTCTTCTTTACACGAAGAAAAAACTTCTAAAAGTGAACCGAAATCTTCTACTTCGTCTTCGGTATCCTTAGCAATTTTGCCTTCCAGAGCAGCTACAGCCTGTGAAAACATTATCACATGGCAAATAATGTACGGGTCACCAAACTTTCTAGTTCAAATTTTTAAGGAATCAAATGTTTTCCTTGTCTACAATTTGTTTATAAGCGAAAACCTAAATTTGTTCTTTCTTATTGTTCACAAATCTGACAAGCAGAACATACAAGAAATTTACTTTATCAACCTCATAGGTACACGAGAAAACGAAAATTGTTTTACCTTAAGATGCTCAGCCGTTAATTTGTGGAAATCACGATCAACCCGGTTGGAGAACTCTTTCTTACAAACGTTGCAGGGCGGGTGTAAGAAACGTTTCAAAGCCTATTTGTATGATAGAAATAAAAATTAATGATGAGAGACGTTACAAACATAATACTTTACGCCAAAAGCAAGCTAGAAAGTGAAAGTACATAAAAATAGTAAAATAAATGTACCTGATGTAAAGGCGTTTTTCGATGAATTGAAACGTTTCCGAAGAATTTTAGATTGCACATGGCACAAAAATCTTGCTGGATATTATGAGCTTTACCCAATCGATACAAACGGTCCAATTCCACATTACGGCGTTGTTCTTCCATCTACACGACAAATTACGGATTAACGTTCAATCGGATTCCTTTAGAGTAACACACTCACAGCAACATAGTGACGAATCAAGTTCCCACGAAGTTCGTAACTTTCTTCTAACTTCTTCATCAAAAGTTGATGAGCACGGCCACCCAGATGATTCATGAAAGACTACAAGGAAGAACAGTACAATAATTATACCAACAAACAGTACATAGAAATCACAGACTACAACAGCAATATTTAACCTTTTGAAATTACAATTGTTGTAACTTACCGTTCCATCTCGCATATGTTTCATGCACACATGACAGTACAGAAGCTCTTTGGGCAATCCGCCAAAGGGCGTGTTGTCTTTGTCGCCTTTCTTTCGAGTATTGGTTGCACTCGCCGCTGCAGCAGGCGATTTCAACTCACCATCACCCGACTTCTGGTCTGCTTCCACCTCATCCTTCACTTCGACCTTGTTTTCTTCCGTTAACTCGGTATCTTTGTTTTCCTCCCTACAATTACAGTCATGAAAATGAACCCCCACACCTTAACAACTCTCGCAGCAATCAATCCTGCCGAAAAAACGATCACCCTTGAAACTTCAATGCCTTTCGCGAACGCCACGTGTCGCTAGACGTTGCCGTCACACGTTGCAGCTCTTACGAAGGCCACAAAGGCCAAATTTAGATCGCTACATTGAATATGTATCCTCTTGGAAACCATTTTGAGAAACTTCCCATGTCATCAGACAACACACCAGCGATTGCTAGTCAAATTGCAGCAGTACAGCGTTCTCGTTCCTTTAGAATGCAGAACGTGTCTTAAAGCGGAAGAGTTTTGTTCCGAGTCTTTCAATTTGACTTCGAGACAAACAAGTTACTCAACAGCAAGGATTTTGCTTACCTAGTTTCGTCAGCTTTAGAGTCTAACGTTTTGTCTCCCTCAGTAGCCTTCTCTTCAGCTGCAGGAGCTGGGGTATCTCCGGAAGTTTGAGGAGTTTTGTCAGTTCCAGTGGTGGTGTTGTCTTGAACCTGAGCTGGGGTTGCTGCAGCTTCCGCTGTGGGTACAGCTTGGGACTCAGAGCCAGCTTGGCCCTCAGTTTGAGGAGCTGTGGCAACAGTACTAGTAGCACTAGTCGTATTGCTAGCTGGAGGAGCGGGCGTGTACGTGATTTTGCGGCCACGCCCCTTTTTCTTTCCACCACGAGAACCTTGTCCTCTGCGGTTGGCTGCCGGAGGAGCAGAATTGGGAGTGGCTCGCGGTTGAGAAGCAGGCGGGGTAGCCAAACGGCGCGGAAGAGACGTCGAGGGGGAGGCGCCAGTGGCTGAGCGTGAGCGCTCTCGGCCACGCCCACGACCTCTTTCCGAATTACGTCCCCTGCCCGAGGGCGTCTATAAAAGTGCAGCTACAATCAGAGAACTTGCCCGGCTAGGGATTATAATACTAAGAAGCCACGAATGTCGGCTTTGCAACGTTTGAATGACAAATTTGCTCCCAGAAGAAGAAAAAGGTAAAAGAGAAGGTTGGATCGAAACCAACTGGCGCAACTGGCGCAGGAAATAAACTCGAGGCAGGATAGACCCCAACTAGCCGTCACGGAGAAACGTGCAGGTTGGGGACCGGAGCGCCTAAAGAAAGGGCGATGTGTTACCTTGAATCCTTCGTCCATTCTGGGCATCTTAGGATTAGGGCCTTGATCTTCGGGGAAACCTCTGTTCATCGGACGCCTTTCACCAGGCCCTGAATTATATGGCATATTGCCAGCAGAACGGTTATTCTGCGGCGGCTGCGGTCCATGCGGCCGATCGAGTAGCTGAGGCAAGCCTTGTTGCTGCTGCAAAAGGCTTGAGATCAGGCTGAGAGCCAAGATATTGTTGGAGTTGCCTGGAGGCCGATTGGGCAACAGTGACGCTGGGTTAGCGTTGCCTCGCATGGAATCATTGGGATGTGGAGGTCCAGGGCGTCTGTGATCCCTATCCCATTGCCCTCCATGACCTCCATCCATGACCCTATTGTCTCTGTCCCTTGGATCGTAATCATCATAGTGGTTACTGTTGTTATGGTTAGGTCTATAAGGCGGCTGATCGAAGGCCGGACCGGGGTAGTTACGCCGGTCATCAAAATTGGGATTTCGCGGAGAATCGTAACCATAGCCACCTGGGTTTCTCTGCGGCTGACGGCCGCCAAAATTGGCATTCTGAGCTTGGTGGTTGAAATTATTACCTCCGCCTCGGCCGCCCATTCCACGGTATGACCCTGGTTTATCCCGGTAGTAAGACATGTTTCTGGAAAAGTAAACGACTGTTAAACCCATTCTTCAAAAAATGAGACTGTCATACTCACACTCCAAGAAACGAAAAGGAGAAGAATCCACAAGTAACTTTTGCTTCAAACACGCTAGCGTTAGCAATACTTCAGAATGGAGGCGGCGTTGATAGTGATCGTAGTTTCACTCGATAGTTGTTGAGACCAAACTGCGAACCGCATCCTAAACGCGCGCAATACAAACGGGCTAGGCTGCCAGAATCTCACGGTCGGAACGGACCAACGTGGAGGATGTGCGTGAGATTCGTACCAAAATCTCAGGAACTTTTGTTCATGTTTGAGCTCTTACGGAAAGATCTAATTTACATACGCATCTACACGTAATGGTGTTCTTTTCACAATCTTCTGAAGTTATCAAGGTTAGCGTTGGCGCCGTTTACTGCCGAATCTAGTTGCATTTTATATTTTATTCCGACGTTTAAAAATTGTGGATGGATTTAAGTTCTTCCAGTCGCATCTTCACTGCACACCAGTACGGAATCGGCATTACATATGATCGAACCGCGACTATAATGTAATGAACGGAATTCTTTTTTATTGTAAAGAAAAAAGGAAATTTACACTGGATACGTTAAAGGCAGTTTGGGTGCAAGGCACATTACAAATTTAACAGTGGGGAGGCACAGAATATGATAAATTTCGAGAAGTTAAATTGCACATTTGGCATGCTTTCAAATTAACAAAGATTGCCCCTGAATACAACAGGCAGCTGTGAAGGACGACTATTAAGGCGAATTGCACCGTTTTCTTCTTTCAACTTCTTCCGTGAGTATTTTCCGGACACGTGTCTGAAACACAACCTGATCCAACTGTTCAAAGACGAGTCCTTCCACACGTTTAAATTTGCTAAGTATGTCGTTAAAGTTTCTATTTGGATCTTCTTTGCATTGATTAATTAATCGGTTTAGTTGTTGGCGATCGGTTCGGCTGAGACCATCAATTTTATTTTCTGCCTTCGCCGCCAATGCAATGTGAATTACGTAGCATTCTCTTGCGACCTGTAATGCAATTGTCCGACTGTTCGCTACATTTCCAAGTTCTTTTATCAGCTTCCAGCATTCCCAGTATTTTCTGTTCTCTTGCTCTTGAGCATGCATATAATTTTCAAAAAAGGCTGGTCCGTCTGGTAACTGCAAAAAGGCTTCTAGACTTCCGGCTCTTAGAGCTTCATGGAGTTGTTCCTTGGGAAATATTGCCAAAAGTTCTTCCGCAGACATTTCACCTACACAATTTGATACGAACGTAAGGGTAAAGAAGCTTTTTTCAAGGACATCTAAGGGTCTTACTTTGTCCTTGAAATCCCTGTGTTCCTAGGTGAAAATAAACAGCGAAAGTCTATTTTGTTTTCTTCTAGGAAGTTTTCATGTTCAAACAACACAACCAATTTTTCTAAACGTCACAGACTCATACTAATTACTCTGACTGGTGTCATTTTTGTAAGACTAGATTTAGTATATTTTGTTTAGCTTTTGGGATTACAATCCCCACTGGTAGACACCGCTGTGGGACGGTCGGAGGCGTGGCGTATTCTGCGGACAGCTCTGAGAGTCTGTGTTGCCAACCACGGTGATTTCTCGCCAAAATTGGCGAATTGGGAACATGGTTTGGCGGGCAATTCAAGGCACTTGGCGATTTATTTGGCGACTTTTCGCTCCCTTATATGATACAGATTTTTGTTTCGGAGAAAAAGAATTCCTTAGCTTTGTCATCTTGCTGCTTTAGTTTACATTCTCTTTTCTAATTCGAGGAAATATCGAGGTGAAAGGCAAAGTAGTTCTTAACGAGCTAAGCTCTTCAATGAAAAGCCCACAGGTAAGAGGTGAATTTCCCGCATTGCATTCATTAGAACCAATCATATCAGGAATTTAAAGGGTAATGCAGTGCAAATATGGAGAAATCACCCCCAAAAAGGTTAGGGGCTAGCAAGGTCACACTGATTGTGGTAGATACGATATTAGAATTTTCATAGTTCGACAGAAAGAACCAAATTCTCAAAGCGGAAAGACATAACCTAGACATATTGATATTATTTTTGTGCCATACATTGTGCCGTCGTCATTGGCAAGTTTGCCTCAGATAAAAGGTTATACCGAAAAGAGTGGGGAAACTCATATGGAACTTAAAGGTCACCAATTTTCTTTTACTGATGCTCTGTGATTCAGTGATTCGATCAGTGATGATGATGACGATATTTCCGAATGTTTTTTAATAATCTTGCATTATTTAAATCTTTATTTAAATGTGTATGCTGTAAAACAAAATAATTTATGGCGACTTTGGCGACTTGTATCCCTTAATTTTTGGTGAGACTATTGGCGACTTCGGACGAAAATTTGGTAGGCATTCAGAAAAAAACTTGGCAACACTGCTGAGAGCATAGGGACATATTTCGTCAAGCTGCTCCAATCTGGAGTTACAGCACGGAATGTTTCGTGGGAAAATATCCTTCTTGCCTGACCAAGGCCGCTCTAACTTTTCAAGCGAGAAAACCGGTTTCAGCGTAAACTTTTTTCCCCGAGGCCTACGAGCCGTCGATTCACTTAACATCTGATGAACGAAATATAGGCTACTTACTGATAATAATAAAAATAATGTGAAATCACCAGGATATTTGACATAAGAAAATAAATATAAAAGCAAACACAAAGTTAATCCTGTCTTCTATGTTTTTCTACTCGAGGTTAACGAGGACTTAGGCATTAGCATTTAAAATTGGTTAACTTCGCCTGGATGATAACTTTGTACCTGTGGGAACTACACGGAAGGAAACTGAATAAAATTTGTATGTCAAGTTGTCTTCAATTTGTGAATATAGCGAGTCGAAAAACTTTCATTAACAACAGCTTACAGAAATGCTTGATAGTTATATTTTTTGCTATTCCAGCCAACAGACCGGTGTGCGAATGTACATGAATATCTCGCTTGATAGTAATGAAGGAGGCAAATGGAAAGACTTTAAGAAATAACCCGAAATTCACAGTGGATTACATTTACTTGCTTTGGATCGTTCTGATTTTCGTTGCATATTGTCACGTCACGTTTTGTCACACAGCACATTTTTACAAAGGGGTGACGGTGACACAAGGGGACCTGTGATTTAGCCTTCAAATTATCACAAAATGTTTGGGGTGATTTAGTTCAATCTGTATTACTTCGCAATCTGTGTTCTTTTACTTTCGGTTACACGCAAATCCACACTTCTTACCACTTTCACTTTCTACTTCGGTGTCTCTTCTCAATCCAACTTCTACTGATTAACCCTGTCAACCTCATCAACAATCTTCCCTCTGACTAGTCTAGTCTCCCCTTGTCTTCTCTACCAAATCTACTTTTATAGCGAATCCAGAGATTTAAAATCAACGTAGCCTGCTTGGTTTCTGGGAAGTCACTTTCACTAGCCCAGTATAAAGGAAATACAAACAATATGGGGATCTATGGAAAAAGGCACTTGGTTGATTTGGTATCTGATGCAGTTCTGTATTCAGGAGTAGAAGTAGATCGAAAGAGAATACGTGGCACTGGAGGGCTTCAGGATTCTAGAGGAATCGTTTCGGTGTAAGCACTTGCCTTCCACTGCGAGTTCTTTTAACGTTTTCAACACCCAGGAACCAAGAGTACAAAATACAGGGGAAGTGGGTTGGAGGGTAAGCTATAATAAAACACAATTAGAACAACCTGGCGTGACAATGTCATTTTCTTTCCTAGCCTTGTCGGCCAGGAGTTTACGGAAATGGGGTTTATAGATACCTTCATCTAAACAATCAAACAGGCCCTTGTCTACACGTTGAAAGATATTACAAACTTCTTGTCTTTGGTTCATATCACCCTCGATAAACTTCTCAACTTTGGTTGGTTCTTCTCGACGTAGATAATCAACTCTATTCTCTCTTTCAACCATTAGATCAAAATGGGTTTGGTAACATTCGGAGACGCATTCCCGTAATTTGTCACCGTTTCCCAACAGCGCAGGATCTACCATCTCTTGTGTGCGTTTCCAACAATCCCAGTACTTCATGCTATCTCGATGTTCGTTGTGGAGGTAATTTTCGAAAACTTCGGAGCCGCACGCCAATTTTAAAAATTCCTTAAGACTTTCTGCCGTCACAGCGTCACGCAGATCTTTCCTAGACAGCTTATCCAGCAATTGTTCAGTCGCCACATAATCTAAGATCACACAAGACATCCATAACTAAGAATGTTGTTTTGTTAGTTTTATTACTTCTCAAAGAACACATCTGTGCTCTGGAGGTATTCTTTGTAAGATTAGCTAACCAACACTTCTCTACTTTAGAATCGCTTCATTACTGTTGACTAGAATCGAATATGTCACACCCAAACATCTTTTCTTTGCTGCTGTTTACTTCCTCTATTTTCATCGTGGGGGACATGTCGAGCGGTTTTCTGAACATAGCTAGGCAAGCGACACTATATAAACACTCTAGCAACAAGAAATATCAACTGGGCCTGTGGCGCAATGGATAACGCGTCTGACTACGGATCAGAAGATTCCAGGTTCGACTCCTGGCAGGCTCGCTGACTTTTAACCTTTTTTCTTACACATTTTCAAAAACTTTTTTTTTCTGTAGAACCCGTAAGTTTGGCTCAATCATCTCTTTGACTATATGTATAATTTAAATACAACAATTAAATTCACTCACATTTTCTATTACATGTATTAAGTAATGTACAGTTCTGAATACGGTAAATCGACTCGAAACAACCTATGACTCCGACCAACTTTTATGTGTGACATTAAACGGATAAATATTGAGAAGTCTCGCCGTACCAATTGCTGCAAAACCTACAAGAGGAAGTGCTCAATGTAAACACACGACAGTTACCATTTTTACAGTGCTTTCAACCTTACTTGCCGCTATGAGTTGCATAGCCAAAGGACCCGCTTTCTGTGACCATCTGAGCGATTTGGCGGCTGTCTGTTTCAATAGGTCGTCTTTCTGCCTAGAAGCTTGGAAGCCAATATAAATGCTTGCACCAATAAGGCCGAAACCGCTAACTAATCTACACCCAAGACAGTCAGCGTTTCCTTTAGGTCTGGCTTCAGACATTATTGTGGTTTCAAATGTTTTTCTTTTTCACGGCACGCTGCTTCTACATTTAGGCAGCTCGCGCCATCCGGCGGGTAGTTTTGTTGAGCCACAAAACTTGCATGGGACTGCGCGTGTACTAGGGAGTAACCGGCTTTCCATTCACTCTACATTGTAGGGCGCAGCAAGGAGGTGTGTCTACGTCGTGCTCATGTGTTTGTGATATTTCCTTTTTTTAGTGGGTAGGTAAGATCATCATAATACTACACTGGAATGGCTCGAGAGTCCTTTAATTTAGCTAAAAAGCATTATGGTGAAGTGGTATTTCTGACTCATCTTACTTGACGGTAACCCAGTTTAAATTCATACTATCTTGCGTGCATCTTATTTGGGATTTCTGTTTTTGTCAGGCGGTGGAGCATGAATAACTTGGAATTTCATTGAATTTTGGAAGCAAAATTCTTAACTCTTTATATCGTAGCTTACCATGTCCGCGTTAGCCAGTGCTGTTGCTTTTGCCATACTTGCGGTGTCCTTGACGTGGGTTGTTTACTGGAATCCTCGATCCGTAGCCGACGGCGACGAAGAACCTGTTGTTACCTCGGTTTGGTGCCATGGAGCCAACCGCGATGAACGCCGCTGTCGCTTCGAAAACCTCTGTTACCTGCCGTCTCAAAAGCGTTTCATGTTCAGCGCTGGGCCGACTTCCGTTGTTTCAGGCATCAACCAAACTAATTTCTTCCAAGAACTCGCCGACACCAACTCAATGAGCGACCACAACGTCCTGGTGCTTAACATGGGAGTCATCAATGCAGCAATGAGTACCAAATGGCCCATTCGACTCTACCCGCACAAAATCTTAGCGGTTCATCGGTTCAAACCCGACCATATCATGCACACTTTGCACGACGAAGTTTTGCCCATTTTTCATACATACGACGAGATGTGCCAGGGCAATATTACGGAATGCGCTAGTCAATATCAGCTCTTTTTTGTTGACGGTAACAGTTTAGGAGCTCTTATAGACCTCTATCGGGCGTTTTCCGCTCGGGAACCCTTCGAAATCCGAACGCTCGCTGAGCTGAACCCTGATGCATTAGTATGCTTTAGCGAGATGGTCGTCGGGCTGAGTAAAACTTCAGTTTGGTACAATTACGGATTCGGCCGCGAGCAAACTGCAATGCCCACCCGTACCCACGGAGAAAATATGCGCCGGTTCGCCGATTACTTAGTCGGCAAACTCCCGCCTCCTCCAGAGAAGTCAAACATCTGCAAAAATGCTACCGTGTTTCTGCAACGACTCGGTACGAGGAAAATTTTAAATGGCGAAGAGGTGTTCTCGACATTAAAGAAACATACTACTGGACATCCTGTCGTGCGGACAAGTTATGAAGATTTGGACTGGTTGGGACTGTTGTACTGTTTTAGGGAAGCTCGGGCAGTCGTAGGCATGCACGGAGCAGCACTTGTCCTGGAATTATTCATGCAGCCTGGTTCGGGCTTGCTGGAATTGTTTCCATACGGTATATCGGCTCAGGATGTGACGCCATACCGTACGTTAGCTAATATGCCAGGTATGGGCATTTTCTACGCTTCGTGGGAGAATCACAATCGCAGTAATACCGTCTTCCATCCGGAAAATTCAGGACTGTCTGGAGGAATCCGACATTTGCCAGTTGAGGAGCAGAAACGATTGGAAGCTTTGACTTCCGCTAAACCGGGGCAGTGTTGTTATCGACCAGATTGGATTTATTTTATGTTTCAAGATACTCGTGTTAACGTTACCGAGCTCGAGCCCATTTACGTTGGCCTGCTTTCCAATATGAGTACCCATACTCCCCAGCTCGACCCCATTACGCGGAGCGTAGTTTACCCTCTGAATGTTGAAAACCCAACGTGCTTCCTGAATAAGTCGGAAGTACGTGTAGAGTGGGAAGAGCCGTGGAACATTGCTTATATGCCGAATAAGTTAGATATTAAATATAATGTATTGATTGAGTACCTCGGCGATTATAATACCACAAAAACTCGACTCCGATTAGAAGTTTTTGAAGATGAATATGACGTAATGGTTTCCAGTGGACGAGTTCTGGTTTGGATTGTATGTTTCCATGGCGACTACAAGGGATTAGACAAAACAATTAACTGCCAGTGGTGAAAGAGTGTTTTGCCTGTAGTCACATATCATTCTTATGTTGTGTCCTGACCATCATTGTGAATGTATAATTGTGAATGTATTTGTAATGTTCAGTGCCGTTGAAATTCGTATGGCAAAGAGGAAAGAAATGCAGACAAAAATTTCTGTCCTACAAAAAATATGTATTTTTACTTCGTGGGGACAGGGGGAGGGATCTTATAGGTTTTGATCCATGATTAGTCCAGTGGGTAATTCGTCATGGTTTTACTCGACTTGCATATGTTTACTTGACGACAATGTTTGTCGATGCGCGTTGCTAACCTCGTAAAAGGTAACGAAACCACCTCGTACTTGACAGAAAAGGTCGAGCGTACGATCTACTGGCATGCAGTTCACTTAAGGGCCTATTATAACGCCGGTCTCAGCTTTTAACACGTGCGCTCGACACAGGGTCCAGAAGTTTTCGACTTCTTCTTGTTCGTTAGACGCGAACGTTAGCAGCACTTATTACTTAATTGTGCTGGTCTGCTGACCAGTAACCAACATACTGTCCGCTCATTCCTAACAGGTCGGTGAACGTATGTGATACCTAATAGGTGTTGTCGTCAATTTTCATGTGTCTTCAATTGCTGCGAATTTTTTTGAATTCCGCCAAGTGATCTCCTTGCTTCCGAAATGCGCATCGCTTGCTTCTTCATACTTGCATCTTTCTTAGGTATGATACAAACAATGTAAAGAAGGAAAGGTTACTTTGCATGAAATACGATTTATTTCTTTTACACTAGGGCCAAATTTAGTAACGTGCTTTGAAAACACTTCAGCTATTGATATTACGACCTCTTCGCTAACATCCACTCTTTTCAAAAAGCAAACCGAAAGCGACGAAATCGTCAAAGTCTTTGTTCCTGAAACAAAGCAAAAGCCAAAAATAGTACGCTAAACGTTTCCCAATCGAGGTCAGCTATGTAGCGAAGTTTATGTTACAGGTTTCGTCCCCATGGCGTCCGGTAATACCAGCTGGCAGAACGTACCTGGCCCGGTTAACCGCACAAGACTTAACAACTAGTAAGTAGCACGAAATTTCCCGTCCCCATGTGTAGGTTTCTTACTTCCTTCGTTTTTATTTCTCCCTCCTGCTTACGTATTTAGCTGCGGGAGGCAGGTAAGACCAAAAATTCGATAAACTTGCATGTCTTTTGTTTTTTATTAATGGAAACCATCCCCGTTATTCTGGTCGAAAACTGTGTAATTTCTTCATGGCCTAGGTGGCAGCTTGTAGTAGGTTCCCTTCCCGAGAGTATCAAGAACACGGTTTCGGGAACACTGACTAATATTTCTGACTCGGACTTGAAGCGGTTAGAAACTGGTTCAATTGGCGCAATATCCGTAAATCTTCACGAACAATGTATTGAAATCAATTTAACACTTCATTTCGCACGCACAGCAAGATCTGCTTCGTGCGCTCAATTCCAGTCAGGTTGTAACTATCGTCCGTGGTTTTCAAGACAAAGAAAATTACCGCGACGCTGCGAAAGCTCTGGAAGCATTAGGGGCCGCACTCAATGCGTCCCAAATTGTGCAGCTCGTCACGCGAGTCAAGCTTTCTAATGTATGTCTTAATTTTTGCATGAAATTTTCCTAGAAGAATTATTAAAACTATACCTAGCGCTGTGACCGGGATATCCAAGCGATGTTTAGACAAGCACTTCGGTACTTGGACCCACCCGATACTTGGAATATGCAATTATGGCGAGAAAAGCAGTACGACAGAATTGCTCCATTTTTTCCTGCAGATTTGCTAATGCGAGTCGAAGAACAGAACATCGCTAAACGATTGTAAGAGCCCTTTTGTTCCACAATTTAATTATTTACAGGCTTTGTGTTTTTCGTTTTCCAGATTGGGCAATTTATCGGAAGGCAGGGACGGTTCATTTGGTTGTGGCATGACCGGCGTTGTCGATTCCTCGGGCGCTGCTCTGTCCGAGCAAATTGTACACATCCACCGCGTCATGCTCAAACTCATTATGGCCGGATACGGCAGACAAAGCGATTGGACTCCTGAAGTGCTTCAAAGATATTCCGATATAGCAGCGTCTATGACGATTCAATCCCTCCAATCCATCCAAGCCAGCGTTATCGGACAAACTATATCAGACTTGGCTTTAGTAAACACAACTTTAATACAGATATTCATGTAGCTAAGAAATTTATAACCGCTTTCAAGAATACGGAGTGGGATGATGCCCAAGGCTACACGTTAGCGTTTAGGTGGGCCGAAGATACGGGAAACACTTTCAATACTATGAGTGCGTATGTTTTCGGCCAAAGACTTGACAGGTTTGCACAGATAACATAGCTTATTATTCCGCGTGCAATTAAACTTGTCAATTAGTTTGGGTCAAATTATGCCTTTCTTTGTGCCCGAAATTCTGCTTAATATGATGAATTCGAGCCAGTACGAAAGTCTGAGCAAAAGCTGGGCTGATGCGATGGATCGTTGGCGTACTATAGGAGGACGCTTACCACCGCGGACGGCAGTTTCTTTGCTACGGTATAAGCTCCAATCCATGCCCCCGATATCGACTATGACATCCGATGATTTTAACCGCCTCGCGCCAAATAACATGGGTCCCAGCCTTTTAAAAGTCGGACCTCGTACTTTGTTGAACGCTGCCGAAAGAGTCGGGTTCTTAAGTGCAGAAGTTCTCCGGCGGTTGGTGGTCGACGATTCGGGTGGTACTCTGCGGAAGGGGGATGTAAATCCATTAGTACATTTGATTTTTCTCACACTAATTTTACATACTTAGCTGAAACGACTTGGAGCCCTGGCAGTCCAAGCGAATAAAAATGGCGGGAAGCTGAATATTCAAACCTTGCCTGGCCCCTACATGGGTAGCATACCGGCGTCCGACTTAAAACTGTTAGGTTCTGCTGAACTAGCGACGGTCGTAAATCAACTCAATGACAATGCAAATTCTCTAAGTACTTACCAGTTGTTCAGCATCTATGCAAAGGTGATTATAACGTTTCTCTACGCAACTTGATCAGCTGATTATTTTACGCCAGATAAGAGAGGGCAGGAGTGCGTCGGATTTCGCTTCTCTGGGTTTCGGACCATTTTTCAAGGACGTGATTCCATCCTATGACATGAAGTCGCTCGGAGGAAATGACGTGTACAATCTGGCGTTCGACATGCCGGCGGATTCACCGACTGTAAGTTAAGGGAAATCTGACGTAGACGTTTGCTATTTATTTTTCTGTGCAGCGGCTCGTGTATTCCAAACTAAAATCACGAGATGTAAACTTGACTTACGATGATTTGCAAAGAGATCCGCTGCTGGTAGCCACGTTAAC
The DNA here is from genome assembly GCA_020615345.1 of Triops cancriformis. Lineage (NCBI taxonomy): Eukaryota > Metazoa > Arthropoda > Branchiopoda > Notostraca > Triopsidae > Triops > Triops cancriformis. The sequence continues at coordinate 23,747 of JAHZNP010000801.1, forward strand.
GCAATCACAAATTGCCAATATTAATTTGCCGGACACGCCCAATACGGCGTGGGCCATAAGGAATGCTGCTCAAGGACCTAGCGTGCAAGCAGTAACATTTGATTAAATTTTTGTCCGGGCAAAACTAAAAACATTAAAATGTTTCTTGTCAAAGATTCGAAATCTGTATTCAAAGCTTCGAAGTTTCACGAAAGTAAGACGGGTGGATAATGCAGAGGACGATACCACTATTTTGGAAAATACGTGGTTGTCAAATATCGACATGTATCCTGCCACGGTCCTTGCCTGTTTCAGGTACATCGAAAAATCTTTGAGAGATAATATTGATTTTCTACATTACTCAGTTCCGCCGCTTTGTCGTCTGTGAATGACAGTAAAAAGGTGGAGATTTTGAGAGGGCTGGGTAACCTTCCTATCGTAGACTATTACACCATTCCCAGAAGCAAGCGGCAAGTTATCGTACAAAATGGGCTGAAAGCATTGGTAAAAAGATACCCAATAAGTGTCTATTGCATTTTAACAAGAGCTTTAATAATAGGGTAGGGATACATCCGAATTAACTGATGGCGATATAGTATTTTTGGGGAATGCCGTGGTTGATCTACGAGCTTCGGATATCAAAAGACTGACACCCCGTGCCCTAGAATATTCACTACCCATTTTCCAAGTAAGTCCGTTCCTCTTTATGAAGCTATGGAAAACCATCTTGAATATCTCCCATATGGTCTAGTGGCTAGGATACCTGGCTTTCACCCAGGAGGCTCGGGTTCGATTCCCGGTATGGGAAAACTTTTACTTTTAGTGACTTTGATACAATTTATAAGCAAACTTTTGCGTAAAGTGAATTTTTCAAATATTTTACACATATTAAATATTATAAAATAACATTATGTGCGCTTGTGACAGCAATGCCTTAAGCACCTATGGTTTTGGAATAGGACACATGTTACTAAGTAACTAAAAATTACTACATAATTGCTCCTTTTACATTGAGTACTGCGCAGGAATGTTGACACTTCAAGTGCGCCCAGGGCTGAAAAAGTTTAGAAACCACCCCGATTTAAGGGTCATTAGATTATTAATCATATTTGCGTTTTCATTTTCTGCAGCATTGACATTTGTTTATTCATTTCTGAACTACAATGCAGTTTTATGTGCTGCACGTATTGTTTTAACGAGCCTACTGTAAATACCACCAAACATTAAGGACGGCAGGTTACAAGAATAAAACCATATTGCTTTTGCGAAGACGACGCGATGACTAGAACTTGTCTAGTCCTCGCTTCTTTGCGCTATTGTATTAGTAAACAAGTACCACCGAAACATAAATAAAACCTGGAATATAAAAAAGGCAAAAAAGTATGTTATAATATAGAAATATCAAGGCGATATTTGTCGGCGCTGTAATTTGCGAAAAATATTTCCCATACCGGGAATCGAACCCGGGCCTCCTGGGTGAGAGCCAGATATCCTAACCACTAGACAATATGGGAGTTGCGATTATGTTGCATTTCGTAATTGCGAATGGGAAAAGTGTGCAAATTTCGCAGAAGGCATAATATTCATTAAAACCTCATTGATTTCCACCAATGTGTTTAATTATTTGCATCGAACAAAAAGGGTTACCTACTGAGTACTTCTAAAATATTTACCTAACAATTATGAACGCATTCAAAATCTGCATAGTAAACTTCAAGAACATTAGGCTGCATTTATATAATATTTGTTTACAAAAAAAGTGTTTGCGTTGCGCCATGACAAATGTATTTATTTAAAATAACATTATTTTCGAGGATAGCGGGCAGACTATTCATTGAACAGCAAAAAAAGTGCATTCGCAAGCTCATGAACAAAACGCACAGCTTACACAGAATTTTGTGCAAGAATGAGCTAAATAAACTAGGGCAAAGTTTTCAAACTGAAAGAAAAATCCAATTAAAATTTCCTTCCCATACCGGGAATCGTACCAAGGCCTCCTGGGTGAGAGCCAGGTATCCTAACCACTAGACAATATGGGAGTTGCAAAACTTGAGTGTCACATACTTCCGAATTTGGAAAAAATTCAAATTTGTACGAAGTTTTACGAAGTATGAAAGGGCTAGCTCGCAAGTATTGGACATTTAAAGATACCTACGATATAACTAAGAACGCACTAAATCAATATAGTAATGTGATAATTGTATTTGGGACATTTTACTAATATCAGTATTTTTCAAGCGTCAAAGAAGATCCGCTTGGCGTAACTAACTTTTTTTTAAGTAAAAACAAAATATTTCCGAGAATGGCATAGAAGCCGTTGACGTTGAAAATTCACGTATCCGGCTTAGTGCAAAATTAATTTAAAAGATTTTCCCATACCGGGAATCGAACCCGAGCCTCCTGGGTGAAAGCCAGGTATCCTAGCCACTAGACCATATGGGAGTTGATGTACAAGTGGAAAATGCGAGTCCAATTCCAGGGTCAGAGGAATTAAACGTTAAATTTTTGCAAAAACAAAATGTGATAAGATTGCAAACTCACATTGCAAAAATAGAACCGGTTTATCAGACGAGAACAGAACGAGACCACAAGATCGGGTCTGCGGGTTATTCCAATAAATAAAAAAACTGAAAATTCAAAGTTCTGCGGAATGCATACTTTCGCTAGATTTGCGAAAAATTCGCATACCGGGAATCGAACCCGGGCCTCCTGGGTGAAAGCCAGGTATCCTAGCCACTAGACCATATGGGAGTTTAGTACTAAAAAATCATTCGATTTACTCAAGCTCGTCATTGAATCATTTACTTGCAACACAAGAGTACGAAACTTCTAAATTTCTAAGCTGAAAACAATATTGTAAGGTACATACAGTTCATGATTCCAAATCTACTTTTCGAGTACACTTTGAAAATATTTCGTACATTAGTTAAATTACAGACCTGAATTTTAAGACGGAAGTCCGTCCTGAATTTAAACGGAGACACAATTTAATAGTCACAAAGCGAAAAAACAAACTTTCCCATACCGGGAATCGAACCCGGGCCTCCTGGGTGAGAGCCAGATATCCTAACCACTAGACAATATGGGACTATCCGTAATCTTCTTAACATATCATTGTACCAAGTCAAATATTCAAGATACGGGAAAAAAATTAATCTGAACGTGGTTGTTTTGTATATTCAGAATTTTTATGAAGTTAACTTTACACAGAAAGGTTCTCTAAAAATATGACGAAAAGTCGTTAAAGAAGAAAAATCATATTCCCATACCGGGAATCGAACCCGAGCCTCCTGGGTGAAAGCCAGGTATCCTAGCCACTAGACCATATGGGAGTTACAAAATAATCACACCGCGCTATATAAAACTAGTACTAGAAGACATGAATTGACTAGATATTAGTCGGTTTTGTCTCTCTCACTTACAGAACATGTGAAATCAGAGCATATTTCAGCAAAAATACTTACAAGTATTTCCTACCATTACATCACCGTCAAGTCACCGTTCCTCAACAACCCTTAACTCTTTGCATTTAATTGAAATCCACATCTTCATAACCCTTACACAACGTCACTTCGGACAACTTCGAAGCTTCCCTGTCTACTACTCTCGTGTTGTCCACTCTACTTACTACAATATTCGAATAATACTGTTAAAAGCTCCTAAAAGTTATGAAAAACTGGCCGAGCACGTGTGGTTATCTAGATGGATACCACAATATTTCCTTGTGTGTTTTGTTTCATCACAGCCATTTTTGTTCCTAGGGCCAGGGTCATGTATTCCAGCAACTTGCCATTCGTCCTTGCTTAACATCTGAACAACGGACAGCCATTTTTAATCGCATTAAGGCAAGCTATGGGTAAGTCCGCAGCCTGTCCCTTTTCAATACTAATTAGCCACCTTCTAACCATAGTAACCCCGGATCGTGGAATTCGGGAGTTATGGACGTTGTTTGCTGCTCCTTGGATCTGGTTCCGGTCGCCGAATTAGCGGGAATCCGTGACGACGTCATTCTAGAATGTCAATGCATAGTGGATAATGAACCTCCGGCTTATTTGTTTCATCTTCGGGATTCATTGAATGTAAGGAATTTAGGTCGGAAGTACTCGTCATTCTCTGGGTGTTAACCTTATCTTTTCCTGTCTACTTTAGGTAAATTGCATCGCAGAGTTGGGCGTAAATTTGCAAGGTTTAACGGAAGGCTTGCAGAATGTAAAAAACCGTAAAGCCGAAGCTGCTTTGCGAATTCAGACTTCTTTTGTGAACAGATCACCCAGTTCTGGGAACTTGTTTGTCGGTCGCAGAAAGCGAGGTACTTTTCTACCTTCTTTAACCATCCGCTTTCTCTCAATGAAATTTTCCGACAGCCGTTATTCCCATGTCGTGTGACGTAATCACACTGAGCCAATTCGGCGCTTCAGGATTTCCACCTGCACAACTAGACACTTTGCGCGAGGAAGACATGCGAAATTGTTTGTACGAAATGGGAGCTTATGAACTGAGCATGGAACAGGCTCAAAGCCTACTGAAACGCTTGCTATTCGTAACGTCGAAATCATGATTTTCTATTAGCTTAACTATATCGTCATTTTTTGTAGACTTACGGTAACGTGAAAGAAATTCCTAATAGGGAAGTGCAGCAGATGGGTTGGATCGCCCGAGCTCTGAATACAACAACTATACAGAATCTCGACTTTTCGAATGCAGATATCATTGCTGCTTTCGGAGCTAAGCCCTTGTTCGCAAAAGAGCAGGTAAAGTTCCATAATAAGCAAATACTAGTTAAAAATACATTCACTTAATAAATATTAGACAAATAAAAATAAATTAATACACGAATAAACAGATAACTAAAAAATAAATATTCTTGTACTGTTCCAACCTTAATATGTGCAAAAATAACGATGATTACAAATAAATGAACCAGTAACAGGCCTCGGTCTATACTGGCATACACGGAAAAAAATAAATAAAAATAAATACACACAGATCAATCAATAAAAGAAATAACAGAAAACGAAATAATTAAATGAAAACGAATAAAACGTTGATATATCTATTATCTATTTACTTTTTTATTCTTATTATTAATAACCATCGTAGCGCATAGCCTGTTGACGGTAATGTATAGTCTATTTCTGAACTTGTTACATAGTTTGCTTTGTGGAGGAGGGAGCATTCACTAACGAAGTTTAGAGGTTTTCACACAAATATAACTTTCGAATTAGATTTAAAAGTGCAGCAATGATGAAGATTTTTCTAATATCTAATATATATTTACTTTTACTAAATACATTTATATTGCCATGTTAATACAAATAGATAGAAATTATAAATAAATGTTCCAGTTAACTTCGCAATATAACAATGAAGCGCTCTGAAGCATATAACACCAGCAATACGCGACAGTTTAAACAATTACGAATGTCATATAAATATATATGGGCCTAATCTGTAATTTCTTGTTTTAGTTGCAAGCATTCGCCAAGCTGGTGAACCAAAGCTACCGTGTGAGCCCGAACCTCGCGTCGTTTACTAGTCAAGATCTAGTTATGCTGGGTTATATTTTATGTGGTTATGATCCAGAACTTGTCAAAACCATTTCCCTTACTGCGTACGTGGGTGCGTCTTTCAAAATCGGTCAACTATACGGCTGCGACGGCGCAGTCTTGAATTCTTTAGCCAGTCTGGCAGTTTCAAATTCGTCACCTTCCTACGGGAACCCCAGCTCTTGGGATGCCGCTACAGTACGTTAATCTTCGCCCTTCGCATGCACATGAGCATGCTCACATTGCTCAATCTAACGCAGTGATTTATAGATGATGTTATTGTTCTTGGCAGGTAAGGACTGTAGGTGTCGTGATCGGTGGCCTACGCGCTGAACAACTGAACTCGATTCCTGCTGACGCACTAACGGGGCTTACCCCCAAAGCTGTCGCGAGCATAGATCCGCAGAATTTTAAAGCCTTCCGGACGGAACAGCTCCGAGCGTAAGTTATCTCGTTAGTTACGGCCTGAAACTCTTCTGCATGCAAAAACAAAAAGAAGTCGCCCATGCCTGAAACAAAGCCTCGTGTTAAAAAACGTGTCGTAATAGGTTCCCGTTGGCCGCTGCACAAGCTATAACGCCCGCTCAAAAGGATGTGCTAATTGGCGAAATGTCAGATGCATTAAACTGGGTGGTGTATGGCGATTCCTCTGGGACATCCAAAATTATTTCTAACAGTAAATTCTCTCTTTCTGTGAATAAATAGTGCTTAAGACAATTATCTATAGGTGCGACCGGCTTGGTGGTCCTACTACTAAATTTCCTGATTTACGCCTATTTGTATGACTAACGTTCATCAATTCGCACACGTGATGGTTTTCCGGCACAATGGGCACTTTGTGAAAATGTTTGAAAAGACTATAAGAATCTGTATTCCTAAGTCGTGACATATACACTCAAATACATATGGTATCCTGATTCCTGTTTCCAAGTTAAAACGAGGGCTCTAATCTCCGTAAAGGAAAGAAATAAAAAAATAATGAATGGAAAACTGCCAAAGTGGATGTTCCACACCAGGAAACTTAGGTTTCGAGGAAAAACCTCCGATTTGCCGTGCGTTGCTGATGGCTCTACCTTGGCGTTGAACAATGAATAACTCCATCGTCGGATTTAGGTCGAGCCTATGTTTTATAAGCGGAAGTCAAGATTAACGTAGAAAACGCAAGCATGACTCGTGCCCTGTGCCTTAAATACATCTCGTGTTCTCCTTTACCTTCAGTACTTGCTAAAAAGTGGATGCGACAGTATTGTTTTCTAAAACTTAGTTTCTCTCCTTGTTTCCGGTAACAAGATAACGTGTTGAGTGACAAATATGCGGACCTGGGGAGTTATCACAATACTTGTGTTTTGCGGTCTCTTGATCCATGTTAATGGTTTTCTCAAGAATGCAATTACTCAAAAGTTCCGCGGTAGTCCCACCATTCCTCCCACAAATTCGTCTAGTGAACGACAATCACGATGTAATAAATATATTTAGCTTACTGTGATAAGTTTATGATGATCGTTTTGTTAGTGCTATCCTTGTTCTCTATTGTGCGATTCAGCAATGATGCGTGTGTGGGTTCAAACGGTGATAATGGGACCTGTTTAACCGCAACTGAATGCTCCCAAAGCGGTGGAACGGCGTCTAGCTCGTGTGCAGCAGGTTTTGGCGTGTGTTGTATCGGTATTCACTATCCTATTCTCACACTGTAAATATAAAAACGGAGCTTAATTTTATTCCAGTTTATCTTACGAATTGTGGTGCCACGGCGAAGCGTAATTGTACGTACTTCCGGAATTCCAATTACCCTTCTACGTATAATACCCAGGGCCAATGTTTACTGACCGTCTCCAACACTGATGACAATACTTGTCAGATACGGTAATTTCATGAATTGGAGAGAACAGGAGACTGACGTGAGCTTAATTCGTTTCTGACGACATAGTTTGGATTTCATGACATTCTCAATAGCTCAACCCGATCCTCAGGATCAACGGTGCGTACAAGATTTGTTTGTCGTCACCGGAGCAAACACGAACGTGCCCACTATATGCGGTGACAATGCCGGACAACACAGTAAGTAGCCAGCCTTTTCGAGAAAAACCTCTCCTGATGCATTCATATGCGTTCTACTATTTTTGGTTGTCGTCATCTACTATTTTGCAACTCTTCATTGCTTATGCTTGACTTAGAATGTTACTTTAATGTCCTTGTTATTATGCAGTGTATCTAGACATCGGTTCCAGTACGTCTCTCGCAATGGGTTTTATAACGAGCGGAACGAACACAAGTCGCACGTGGAATATAAAGGTTACGTATATACCTTGTGATTCCAGAGTCGCCGGTACGTATACGCTACTTACATTTTGCCGGCTGACGGGGGGAAATTAATGGCCCGTAGTTTTGAAATAGCTCCCAGGGGCTGTCTGCAATACTTTACGGATGCAAGTGGCACAATAAAAAGTTTCAACTATCAAGCTGTGGCCATAAGTACTACCGCTACAGACCCTAGAACAACTGGACGTCAACTGTCTAATCAGGACTACACCATTTGCATTCGCAATAACCAGGTATACTAACCTCCGTCTTGAGAAGACAGAAGCCTGTGGTAAGACGTTGTAAGGCTTCATTACCTTTCACAGGGTTACTGCGGAATTTGCTACAATGCCTGTCCCGACACGACGAATACGGCGTTGAGCTCGTCTTTTACGATTTCCGGGGATCCACGAACGCAAGCAGCTAATACCGACGCGGCATGCACCAGAGATTGGGTGCAAATCCCGTGCGCGTCGAACGTAATGAATAGCGCCACACAAACGGCGACACCTTCGCAATCTTGTGCGTCGAAACTATGCGGTAGCGTTTTCAATTCGCTCAACTTGCTGGGTGTTTCCTCCAGAGTTTATAGTAAGCCGACTCGAAAATAGTTTGCAATTTAGTACTCATGTTGTACTAGGTTATACTTTGCCATTCGAGATCCGGTACCACACGGACGACGTAGAGCGTTCCCCAACCACTGGCGCTGATGTGTCCAATATGGGATTCTGCTTAGAATACACACAGCAAACTTGTTTTGGCTAAACAAGATGTAGAAATCAGTGCTAAACTCTCCTTTATAAATTTAGTTTTACTTGACTGGTCAATCCGGGTACTCTTATTTATTTTTCAATACACTTTTGTGTAACATAAAGTCAATATGTTACACACATTATATGAAATATACTCGGCCAAAATGGCAAAATGTACGGTACTAAACTTTGTACAGTTACACGTAGACAGTATCCTAATCATCAATTCATTCATTCGAGCGTAACACGAAGAGTAGAAACTCGTCAGACCTTGAGACCGCAAGAGGCCCGCAAATCCATAACGGTTAATCCAAACCGACTTTCTTTAAGGCGGCAGTCGCGTAAGAGCCTGATAGACTTGCGTAACACCGTCGTCGTTTTGCTGTCGCTCCCTAGAGTGCGTTACCTGCCTGAGCTACCGTGGGAACTGCCAGATAAATGCAGTGGGAAGGGGATTATCAACCGTGGGGCATTTCTGGAGTTGACTCACTGGAGGGAGGTTGTGTTGGGGTGTTTAGTGTACATAAACTCTATACAGGAATAAGTGTGCAAATTTGTTGGTGCCTGCTTTTACCTCCAAGTAAGCCTTGCCCATCCTATGCCTTTTCTCAATGTATACACAGGAGTTATATTTAGGCCCGGCGTTTCCAGTTGTGTTAAGGTGCGTTGAAGGTTTCTTTAAAAGGTTTGGTGCCAAGGTTTTTAGAATGGGAAAAAATCTGAATAGTTAAACCTGTCAAGAGGTCGTGAACTGTGTTTAGAAGGTTCGTATATTTTGAAGCTTCACAGGTGTTTCGAAGAAAATTACGACAAGGGCGTCAGTAAATACGTTAACGTTTGAGCTTTGTTTTTCTCACGCTCAAAAGAGTTTTCGTGTTCCGTTCTGGCCTTTGGTGGCTAGGTTGGTTATAAGTCGTAAAAAGCGTCGCGGGATGAGGAATTAAGGACATGGCATGTTACATTTGAGTTCACCCGCCTGCAATTGTTGCGGCTGTCTTGTCCTACATTAGCGCGCACTTGCCCCATATTTCGGTGCTTATGGACACGAAAAGTCGTCGTCATGTGTGCAACCTATTTTCGAAACGCAAATCGATACACGACATGACGACCTCTAACCTTGGATTCCTTTGACCCACTAAAGTTCGACACTTTTTTGGTAATTTTTAGGCCAGGCAGGTTTTAGGTTTCCCTTTCCTGCCTTCGGCCGTTGCAGAAAAGGACAGGTAGCCTGTTCCCTTTCCCAGTACACCTGACTTCTTCTGAAAAGTAATAACCGTCTGCACACTGGGATACCCAGCAACATCCGGAAATGCATGTGATGTTTTGTCCTAAGGGTCTTGAACTTTGGTTGTACCCTAAACACTTTTAAGTAATATCTTAAATTTTGTATGCGTAATTCTCTAGAAAGAAATCCAAGTTCTATTGTTATAGTCTTTTTATGATTCATGTAACTAGACTTGTTTGAAAATAAAAGGGTGTTTTGTTTAAAGGAAATGTTACCTTTTACGATTTGCGAAGTTTAAACTTTTTAATGAGATTACCTCTGTAAGCTTTCGCCTATTGCGACGGTTTGTCTTTTTTCTTTGGCTCAGGATAATGCACCTTTAACAAATGAATTGATCCGGGGGATTACTAGTGAAACTATAATGAAATTAGCTTTTCTTTAGAATGTCTTTTGTTTTCTCTAAGGTGAAAGGTCTCAATTGTTGTGTAAGTTCTACAAGAAGGCAGTTAGTTATGGTCGGAGACAAGTATGAGACAAAATAGGCTACCTTGTTACAACATCAGAGTTCGTTAAAACACGCACATATTTATCTCTTTGTTGAAAGAAAACTAGTCTTTAGTTGGAATATCTAAAAACAATAGGATTCAATTAACCATGTACAAAAATAAGTTTCGTTAAACAAAGGACAATTTCTTGCAATACAAATTGTTTAACAGTTTATCGATTAGTAAGGATTTATTAGTGTCTGTACCAATAAGGAAAAACTACACATTTTACAAAAATTCCCGTACAGTACAGTTGCCTTTTATTTATCTAAGACTTTCTTTCAGTTAGTTTTGTAAATACACGTTAGTTCGGTTCTCGGGATTGAATTCTTAATTACCAGTGTTACTCGTCCATTAGAGTCTGTATTAGTCTTAATTGTGTGTTCCCAACTTGCTTTTATTCTTTTTTTGTCACCATCAATGAACGCATTAGCTTGCTGCGAATTGTAATTATGGTAGCCGAAGTTCTACTTAGCAAACTGTCAAAGCTCAACTTTAACTTTTTTAAAAGTTCCGAACAGGGTTGAGTAGTTGCTAAACTGTTCTACGGCTTGTATAAACGTAATCGAACATTCGCGTGCTCACACGTGCGAGAATTTTGTATTTTATGAGGACAAAGTTTCGAGGTTGTCGTCACCTTGGTATCCCAAAGAAAGCGACTGTAATTTTTCTTATCGTTGTCCATGCCAGCTTCCTCGTACTCGACCTTTTCTCTCATCTTCTACTGTTCCAAAAGAAGGAAGAAAACCTTTTCTGTTCTTTTGACTTATGTATTTTCCGGTTCCTGGGAAACCACGCGAGCTCTCTCAACAGTTCTATACGTATTCGATATATTGTATAGCAACGGCAGCGAGAAAAGGCTTCTTGGCGCAGAATCTTTGAAAAAATCGGTGAAATAGCTCGGTCTTCCTCAAGTAGTCCAAAGAAACACGGAAAAACACCATCTTCTGTTTTTGGTTGGATAATTTCAGAGAAAGTTGCAGAAAATTCCAATCTCCCTCACGGATTTTTTTTGATGGTACGCTATTTTATTTGTTATTCTATATGATTTATAACTAGCTTTTTTTTGCCTCCATAAAGTCGCATAGTAAACATAAGCAATCGAAATGCCGCCAAGCAGAGTGGAACGGTAAAATACTAGGAAAAAGCACTTCAACGCTAACGAATAGGACTGTTTCACCGCTCTTTAAAGTTTTTTTATCATTTTTGTTCGCCTTGTAGAAATTCTTAGATCTTTTCTGGAGGAAAAGAGTGAAAGTAAACGAGCTCCATTGAGAGTTCGGAAGCTGAAACGTGTAAGCGAGCGAACTTGAATGCCATGCAAATTTGGGTTTAACTTCATTTTTCTTGTTTCTTTTCTGTGTTGTAGGCTACCGTGACGTAGCTGGTCAGCACATCTAGTAAAGGGACAGGTTTTAGTGAGCGGAAATTGCATTTGAACCGTACGTGACGTTCATTGAGTTCTGGGAGTTAGCTGCCAAATTTGTCCGGAAGACTTATTAAAGGTAAGCTGGCTGCAACTTCGTTGCATAGGAAAATCGGGAGCGATTGTCTTCCGTGAAGCGTTTCGCCCTTTGCTACGATGAAGCACACGCGGAAAATCATTGTTGCAGAGAACGCTTGTAATGTTGTGTAAACGTCAAAGCACATCTTTCTGCGCGTGACTGGAGGAAAAGCTAGTTACTATGTTAAATAGTGACAGTACTGCAAACCTGTGACGAATAATTGGGGAGCTTTTTAGCGTTAGACCACTTTGTTCTGGCAGTGGTGACGTCAGTCTGACTGGACTGTCCTGTCAAGCGTATTTCAGAACAAGGAAGCGACGAACGTTCGCTTCACTGGCCGTTTGGTGCGGCTCCAGCCCACGGAGGTTCGGCTTGGCAGCGACGGCAATTTGCCCAAAACGTTCTTTCACCCCTTTCGTGTGCTCGCTGTGTGCCAAAATACTTATTTGGGGCAAGCCAGAATCACGCATTGGGTAGAAATCGTTAACATTAGGAGGATAACTCCTACGCTTAGTGTTTTAAGAAATAAGAGACGAAAGGGAAAGAAAGAAGAAGTGAGGAAAAACAAAACGGTTCTAGCGTGATATCACCTCAGTTCAGCGGAAAACATGCACCTACTCACCACCCCCGTATCCAGGGGGGGGGTTAGGGGGTTATAACCCCCCCCGAAATGTTTTCTCGAATATTTTTTTAAATTTTTTATTATTTCTGTTTAATTCCTTCTAAAGTCGTCACGAAAGATATAGAACAATTAGACACTAACTCTTTGATTGAAACTTATGGAGATCTCCTTCCTGAGACAGATTGTTTAAAGCAAGAGCTTATGCTCTGGAAA
>JAHZNP010000802.1:0-36292 GCA_020615345.1 Triops cancriformis
GAACTTTTGCTGGAACAATCTTGCGCTCCATTTCCGATTGGCATTCAATTAGAACTAAACATTCTCAATATGTTGAATGTTTTGTTTATAGTAGTGAAAGGAGGCACATTTGAAGCCAGTTCCACAGAATTCCGCGAAAGTAGCTTTCACAGCATAGCTCTAACTCCGTTCAAAATGAACGATTAGAAAGAAATGGATTAGAAAGGTAGAAAGGGCCACTTGGACATTGCCAAACGGAACTAAATTAAATTGAAACTACAGCGAGTTCCGCTTACATAAGCGTTTCATTCAACGTTTAAAATCGAGACCAAGGCATCGATACCAAGAACAAGACTGGGGTAATTTTTTTAAGACCAAGACCGACACCAAGATCAGAAGAAAAAATCGAGACAAGACCGAGACCGAGACCTAGATGGCCTCGAGACCGGTCTTAAGACCAAGACCAGGTCTCGAGAACACAACCCTGCACAAAACTAAGACCGAATACGTGCTCGTAGGGAGGATTCGGAAATAATCGTAGATTGACATTACAAAATTATTTACGCATATACATAATCTTCACATAAATAACAAAGCTTTTTATAATGTTCAAGTAGGTAACTTAGCCGTAATGTCATTAAAGTTTCACAGTGTTTCGAATATGAATTTATGTAGGGATTGAAAATGTGAACCTAGAGAATATTATCTGAAAATAAAAATTGAAAGCAAACCAAAAAAATCTATAACCGATGAAGGCTACAGAGTGGAGTCTAAAAAATCTCAGCGTTATTAAATGAAGGAAGCCTCCAGTGAAAGAAGGTGTAATGGCAGGGTCAATGCGCAGACGAGAAAATTACATAAATCTGATTTCGCTGCTTTCTCGGCAAGAACGGGTTGGTTTGCTTTCATTGTTGTGTTCACTATAAATACCAAAAATTAGATTACATGCCAAGAAAAGCTAAATGCGCTGTTACGTATGAAAGAAGCGAATTCATTTTTACAAGACAGTTACCGGATACGCATTCTATTTTGGCTTTTTAATATTAGAAGACTGTCTCCAAACGTCTCACAGTGCGAGATGTTCTAAGAATACCATACTACCAAAGAATCTAAAGAATACATAGACTATGATTTCCTTTCAATATTGTACATTTTTATTTTTCTACCTTACATGTAGTCAATTCGTAAAAAGATGGCTTGCTCTGGAATTATAATTTTATTGATCTACCACTAACTGAGCCTGTATTAGTAATTTGTCATATTATATTATATTAAAGGTACTTTACTTCATTGTACAATTTTAATAAAAAGTTGACAGACCAATTTCCCTGTTGAAAAACGCACGTCGGACAGCCGTCCAACGCGCCGTGTTTCTTTCGCCCTAATATCAATACTAGGACGAATGTAGCAACGGAGAAGCACCTAGTTTTATTTTCTATTTAATCTTAACGTTCATTTTACCAAGGTAAATGTGTAGCTCGTCTGACAGCCAAAAAACAATCGACCATCTCATGAGTAAATTTCGGACCACATTACAAATCCAGAATTAAAATGAAAAATAAAAACCGTTGACGGTTTTTCAAACGCTTCTCTTTTCCTTCCCTTCTTATCAGTGCGTACAGCAATCTTCAAATACCGGTGTTAAGTTTTGCAGACGTAAGAAGAACAAAACAACCCATAATTACACATTTGTGAGTTGTATTTCATCGATTGGTCCTCCTCTACGTCGGAAACCTCGCGAAATTTCTTCATTTGGGTCCAGCACAAGCACAACTCGTGGCGCCACATTCGTCGCTTTTGTACTCTGTGTAGGCTCTCCCGTTGCTTTTACCCAAGCATCGTCCTTGTTATTTGTAAAGGCCGACGCTAACTAAGTACAGTTTGTGACATTTGTGATACTGAAAACAACAACTTACTGGCTGGTAATTTGAAGAATAAATATATATTAACAACTATAAACCTTAGCATCATCTGGAAACTTTAGCTTTATGTTCCTGTGTTTGAAGTGATGTAGTTCATGCGGCATCTTCTGGATTCGGCCGTCAGCCATGTTTAGACTTTGGAGACTCATACCTTTTCTTCTTAGTTTTTACAGATGGTGTGTTAGTAAACAGTGCAGATTATGTCAGGAGCTGATCCGCATGGCATGATGGCTTCTCCAGGTCCTGGAACACCGCAACCTTCCCCGCGTCAAGTTCAATCCCCCGCTCCTCATGCACACAATAACCTCCAACAAGCCCCATCCCCCATGGCGGCCCCTCAACCACCGTCACCCATGACCCAACCGCAACAAGCACCGTCACCAATGGGTCCACCTTCTTCTGGGATACCGATGGGCCCCGCCCATCAACAGCAGCAACAGCCACCGTATTCTCCAGCAGTTGGTCACCCCATTGGTCATCCCCAGCATGGCGGTCATCCTCAGCATCTTCAGCAGCAGCATATGATGGGCCATCATGTCCAGCAAGGTGTCCCGCCCCAACAAGGCCATATGGCTTATATGATGGGTTACCAACACCAAAATCAAGCCCCTGCGAACTCGAACACGCCTGGACCGATGCATCCACCCGGTCCACCTCATATTCCTCTGCAGCAGCCGTACCCCCAAGTAAGTTTCCATGTTTGGGATTAATATTCAAAGGATATTGAATTTTTTTCCCCTCTAGAGTCCGTCTTCTTATCCTCAGGATAATATCAACGCATTACAAAGGGCTATAACGACTATGGAAGAGAAGGGATTGCAGGACGATCCCCGCTATTCACAACTTATAGCCATACGAGCTAAACATAGCAACTTGCCGCCCCCAGCTCCTGGTCCTATGGATCCAAATCGTCCAGTAAGTCGTGAATAAACCTCCTGTTTGTAGGTCCCCAGAGCCAGCAGATTTTTTGTATCTGGCCTGTCTTTTTTCCGACTTCGCTTGCCCGCAAAGTGCAAAATTCGGACTTTCGCGAACCTTGAGGACAAGCAAGGACAAGAAAGCAAGATCCGGGCAGAGATATCTGCCTATCTTATGTCCCTGTAGTTCAGTCCCCAACAAAGGTTAGCGGAAAATGCATTGAAAACGATGCCTTGCAAGCAGTAGCGTATCCAGGATTTCATTTCGGGGGGGGGGTTAATATGCAATTTTTTTACACTTTGTCATTTCCCTATCTTCCCCATTATAAAATCAAAATTTCGGGGGGGGGGTTAAAACGCCCTAACCCCCCTGGATACGGGGGTGCTTGCAAGTCCAGAGTTGACGGACCATCCAAGGCGTACTGGCAAGCGTCAACGCTGTCTGGATCTGCATATATACACAGTACCAGCCCTGTCCAGATTCAAAGAACCGCAGATCAGTTGAAAGCAAATTCAGGACTAGTTTGTAAGAGAAATCAAGTCAGATCTATCTGAATTGCAGAAGTGCAGTTCAGACAATTCTTTTTTTTCTGAGGAATTGGCTTGAGGTACCCTCATCTTTTACAACTGTTTTCTTTTCTCTTCGTTTCGCTCTTTACATAATGAACCCTACAGCGTGCAACGAAAACACTTCATACAAACAGCAACTTCATTCATTTACTTTTTTCTGAAATGAATTAGTTTAGACGGTTTCACGTCTGTTGAGCTAAATGTTAAATACTAACTTCAAATAAAGTACTTAAACACTGAAACTTATTTGAAAAAGCTTATTGCGGCGCAGAATATGGTTATTTTATGTCATAATCACGACCACTTTGTCGGATTTAAAATCGTTTTAGAACGAGAAAATGTGAGAAAAGTTCTAACTGAACAACTAACCTAAAAACTAACTAAACTAACTAAAAAAGAAAAACTAAATTTAATCATAAAAAAGCTAACCTTAAGAGCGGGGATAAGTTCAGTTAAATTAGATTACATTCCGTAAAGTTCAGTTCAATTTAGATTTGTTTACACAAGAAACCTCTGTAAAACGGTTAAAAGTAAGAAGTTATCTGGACTATGACCGTAAGAGTACCCAGGGTTGCTTATAAGAACAAAAGAGCTGAATTGCTTATAAGACATTAATTTGCCATTCAATATAAGGTATTGAATTGCCAACAAAATGATCTTTTTCGAGTCAAATTTTCCCCTCTGATTCCATCTTTTACTTAGTTCATTGATTTGTTAGTATTTCCTTTTAGCAAAAGTTGGTTCCAGACGCTTCAGTCCTTTTAATTCAGTTCAATTTCACAACTGAAACGATGGCCCTTTTCAGACCATATGCAATTCATATGTATTGAATTTAAGTCAAATTGGATCCAGATCCAGTGAATCGTGCTTGGTTCCTCACTGTCCGATACAAAGCTAAAAAAATCTGCCTCGTTTGAAGTCTTTCATCGTAACTTTACTTGTGTAACTTTCGTCTAAACGATACTAGTGACCTCTTATTAATCTTTTCCGGCTTCTCACTTTTGCCCCCAGAATTATGGACCCACTCCTCCTGCTGCTCCCGGTCAGCCGCCGAATCCCAACCCTGCCGGGCCGCAGGGAGGGGACAAAACTTTGGCGTTGAACTTCCCTCAGATTAACCAACTCCGCGCGCAAATAACAGCTTATCGTTTGCTAGCGCGGAACCAGGTCATTCCGCAACACGTTAGTATGGCCGCACAGGGCAAGCGGGTGGAAAACCCTGCTCCGCAAGCCCCTCCTCCACCACAAGGCATACCTCCACCGCAGCAACAACCACCTCAACAACACATGCCGCCACAACCACCTTTCCAACGTCCGCCAATGAGCCAACCTCCCCAATTAAACCTCCAACCTGGCGCTCCGGCACCTGCCCCAGGCGTCGTACGCCCACCAGCTCCTCCCGCGCCGCTTCCGACCCCGCTGACGTCCCAACAACCTCCTCCTGGACAGCCGCCTGTCAACCCTCAAGCCCAACAGGCTCCCATTCCGCCCCGCCCACCGGCATCCCAAACCCCGCAGCAGCAACCGCCAGTACCCGAACAAGTCAACATGGGCATGAAAATGGTCAACGCCCCCTCAGGGCCGATGCCTAACGCTGTTCCTCAACTTCAGCCCCAGCCGCCACTGCAACAGCAACCCCCGCCTCAACAACAACAGCAACAGCAACAACAACAGCAAGGTCCGCCTCAGGCGAACCTACCGGGACAGAAACAGAATCGCGTCACCCCGGTGGCCAAACCCACTGGCTTGGATCCCGTGGTATTGCTCCAAGAGCGAGAAAACCGATTGACGGGCAGAATTGCACACCGTATGGATGAATTGACGACACTGCCGTTGGCGACCATGGGAGAAGATGTGAGGGTTAAGGCCCAGATTGAAATACGCGCGTTGAGGTTACTCAATTTTCAACGCCAGTTGCGTACTGAGGTAAATTAAGAGATTTTCATGTGTTAGAGGTTAGGATTTTTTTAAATTATTTTATTTGGCGTGAGCATTGCCTTGTTAGATGTTAGGATTATTTTTATTATTATTATTAATAATATTATTTATGATTATTATTTATTATTATCATTGTTATCATTATGATTGTTAGTAGTAGTAGTAGTAGTATTCCAGCGTGAGCATTGACTCTCAGCTGGTGTTAGGATTGGGTTATTGAATGTTTGTGTTGATAGATTTTACAGTGCACACGCAAAGATACGACATTGGAGACGGCTGTGAACTTGAAGGCGTATAAACGTAGCAAAAGACAAGGTTTGCGCGAGGCTCGTGCGACTGAAAGGCTGGAGAAGCAGCAGAAAATGGAGGCGGAGCGAAAACGTCGGCAAAAGCACCAGGAGTACTTGTCGGCCGTGCTGCAGCATGGCAAAGATTTGCGTGAATTCCATCGGAATAATCAAGCTAAGATTGTACGGCTCAATAAAGCCGTGCTTTTGTACCATGCGAATGCCGAACGCGAGCAAAAGAAAGAGCAAGAACGTATTGAGAAAGAACGTATGCGCCGCTTGATGGCTGAGGACGAAGAAGGTTACAGGTAATGGATCTGACTTTATTTTTATTTAGTTTTTGCAAGGGTCATTGGTATTAGTGAGGTTGAATTTACGATTTTTTCCTTCCTTTTTTTTGACAGGAAACTTATTGACCAGAAGAAAGACAAACGTCTGGCTTTCTTGCTGTCGCAAACCGATGAATATATCGCCAACTTGACCGAGATGGTGAAACAACACAAAGCGGAGCAGCGTAGGAAGATCAAAGAACAGAAAAAGAGGAGCAGGTCGCATGACGATGAAGATTATCACGTGACGGTGATTGAATCGAACACTGGTAAGAGGAATTCAACCAAAACGCAATGACGTTTACATGGTTTGTGTTAGGGAAAACGTTATCGGGCGATGAGGCTCCGTTGCACAGCGAGTTGCAAGCGTGGTTGGAAGCGCATCCAGGCTGGGAAGCTGCGCCTCGAGTGGATGAAGACGACTCGGAAGAATCTAGTGAAGAAACGGAAGAGAAAGAAGAGAAACGTAAGTCTTTTTTTTTTTTTTGGATGTGAAATGGTAATAAAAATTCTTTATTAACTGTCTTTGCAGCCGCCGTTCCTGTGGAAGAAGTTACGGTTGATGACTTAGGAAATCCTAAAGAACTGATTCACAAAGCCAAGGTTGAGGATGATGAATATAAAAACGAATCAGGGGACAAGAATTATTACAGGTTTGTGAAATATCATGGAAGAGTTAAAGGGTAAAGATGTTTTTATGGTTAACAATAGTATTGCACATACAATCCATGAGAAGGTTACCGAACAAGCCAGCATTTTGGTGAACGGCAAGTTAAAGGAGTACCAAATTCGGGTATGATCGCCGAATTTCAATTGAGGATCGTAGTTTACATGCGTGTTTCTCTTTTAGGGTTTGGAATGGCTGGTGTCTCTGTACAACAATAACCTGAATGGCATCTTGGCTGACGAAATGGGTTTGGGAAAAACCATCCAGACAATTGCGTTGGTAACGTACCTCATGGAAGTCAAGAAAGTCAACGGACCCTATCTCATCATCGTTCCTCTATCGTAATTATTTTTATGTACCGTTTTTACTGTCCATTATTATTTTTTACTATTGTTCTTTATCTTATTTTCTGTTTTGTTGTTAATTTTCTTACTTTGTCGTCTTTCTTTTCTCATTTTTCTGCATTTTAAAATGTTTCTCTTTTTGTCGCTTTTTTATTTATTTTTATTTTTTATATTATTGCATTACAAAGTTCTGGTTTAGTAGTTTTCGTGTTTTTGTACGTTTGTTGTGTTAATTTTTCCTCCTTTATGCGAAAAATTCAGTATTCACGCTTGTAACATTTATTGTAAAATATCTTTTCAGTACTTTGTCCAATTGGTCTTTGGAATTTGAGAAATGGGCACCTTCCGTTGTAGTAGTTTCGTACAAAGGATCGCCTCAGGCTCGTCGCGGTCTCCAGAACCAAATGCGATCCAGTAAATTCAACGTGCTCCTTACCACCTATGAATACGTTATCAAAGACAAATCTGTGCTTGCCAAAGTAAGTAAGATCTCCATACTAACAGTATTTGTTTATTTAATGTCATTTTTTCCCGTTTATAGCTGCGATGGAAGTACATGATCATTGACGAAGGTCATCGTATGAAAAATCATCATTGCAAACTGACACAAGTGTTGAACACGCATTATATTGCACCACACCGGTTACTGCTGACTGGTACGCCTCTGCAAAATAAGCTTCCTGAGTTGTGGGCGTTACTCAACTTCTTGCTGCCGTCAATCTTCAAATCCGTCTCCACATTCGAACAGTGGTTCAACGCGCCCTTCGCAACAACCGGAGAAAAAGTAACCTAGATTGATATTGGACGAAATCCTTCAACTAACTTTGTTTCCTTGTTTCTTCATTTAAGGTGGAACTAAACGAAGAAGAAACGATTTTGATTATCCGTCGTTTACACAAAGTGCTGCGTCCTTTCTTGCTTCGTCGTCTCAAGAAGGAAGTCGAATCTCAACTGCCCGACAAGGTGGAGTACATCGTCAAGTGCGACATGTCCGGCTTGCAGCGTATTCTATATAGGTATTTTTTTATATTCAAAATTTTTGGGTCTTTTAAAACGTTTTTCTTTTTCTAGGCACATGCAAAGTAAGGGTATTTTGCTGACGGACGGATCTGAAAAGGGCAAACAGGGCAAGGGCGGGGCCAAGGCCCTAATGAACACTATCATGCAGCTGAGGAAACTCTGTAACCATCCTTTCATGTTCCAACATATCGAAGAAGCGTACTGCGAGCACGTTGGAGGCAATGGCATAGTTACTGGGTAAGAAAATCGTTGTTATTTTCAAACGTTTTTTGTTTTGTTTTGTTTAGTGAAAGTATTTTTTATTCAGCAGTGCACTGAACATTGTGAATATTGAATATGTTTGACATGTGAATATTGAATATTGTTGATTTATCTCTTTATTTTTCCCAGACCGGACTTGTACCGAACGTCAGGGAAATTTGAGCTTCTGGACCGAATTTTGCCTAAGTTGAAGCATTTTAACCATCGCGTGTTGCTTTTTTGTCAAATGACGCAGCTCATGACGATTATGGAAGATTACTTAAATTGGCGAGGATTTAGGTATCTGCGTTTGGATGGTACCACCAAAGCGGAAGATCGTGGTGATTTGTTGAAGAAATTCAACGACCCCCAGTCGCCCTATTTCCTCTTCTTGCTTTCCACTCGTGCTGGGGGTCTGGGTTTGAATTTGCAAGCCGCCGACACCGTCGTCATCTTTGACTCTGATTGGAACCCTCATCAGGACTTGCAAGCCCAAGATCGTGCTCATCGTATCGGACAGCAAAACGAAGTCCGCGTTTTGCGACTTATGACTGTCGGATCCGTTGAAGAACGTATCTTGGCTGCAGCTAGATACAAATTGAACATGGACGAAAAGGTTATTCAAGCCGGTATGTTTGACCAGAAAAGTACCGGCACGGAACGTCGCCAGTTTTTGCAAACCATTCTCCATTCCGATGAAATGGAAGAAGAGGTAATTTTGACACCTAAGAAACTTTTGCGTGAATCACCATGAATAGTGCATTTCTTAAATTGTCTTTATCACTTTGTTCCGTGTATTTTTCATTTTTATTTATTTACATATTGAGTTATGTTCTTGTGATTTATTTACCGATGGAGTTATTTTTGTGATTTATTTTGAATTTCTGAATCATTAACTCGACAGGAGGAAAATGAAGTACCAGACAACGAGACCGTGAATCAGATGATAGCTCGTAGTGAAGCAGAGTTTGAACTGTACCAGCGGATGGACTTGGAGCGTCGTCGCGAAGAGGCCAAATTGGGCACTGCGAGAAAGCCGCGTTTGATGGAAGAAACCGAATTGCCCGAATGGCTTGCGAAGAATGAGGAAGATGTAGAAAGGTTAACGTGCGAAGAAGAAGAAGAACGGTACTTTGGACGCGGTAATCGGCAACGCAAGGAAGTTGATTACAGAGATAGCTTGAACGATCGTGATTGGTTGAGAGCTATTGGTGTAAGTTCCGATCTGCAGCTGGCAGTACCGAAATTCAAATCTGGGTTTTATAATAGGCTGAAGATGATGACGGAGCTGGGCCTAGCGGAGGATTGGACGACGACGATGAAGATATGAAACCGAGGCGGAAGAGCGCTGCCGGAAGCAGTGGAAGACGAAAACGTCGCACGGAAGAGGGAGACGAGGAGGAAGAGCCTCAGGTGAAAAGAAGAAGGGGACGCCCACCGGCAGAAAAGTGCAGCGTGACGCCCAAACTCAAGAAAAAGATGAAGAAACTAATGCATACAGTCATTCGCCATGCCGATGCGTAAGTTTAACTTTCTTTCGCGATGTGTCGATGTTTTTGCTTATTTATATCCACGTTACTTGTGTATTTCTCCACCAAGTTTTGCATAATCACTTTTCGTTTTTATTATTTTAATGTACTGTTTATTATTAGTTTTTATTCTTGTAGTAGTGTATTATCCATTTATTTTTCATTTATTTGTAGTAATTTATTTTTTGTTTATTTATAATCAACTTATTTTTTATTTATTATAGTAATCTATTGTCTATCTAATTTGTGTATTTATTTACTCGTGTTTGATTGTTTGAAAGTGCAATAAGAGTTTGTTTCTTAGTGAGGGTCGAGTGTTGAGTCAGCCGTTTATGAAATTACCAACGAAACGTGAGCTGCCGGATTACTATGATATTATCAAGAAGCCATTGGATATCCGTAAGATCATGAACCGAATTAATACGGATCGAGTAAGTTAATTTCCTGTGAAACTCGTCAGGGAGTCTCTACTTATATTAATGGTCGTTTATTTGTCCTAGTACCAAGATTTGGATGATCTGGAAAGGGATTTTATGCTCCTTTGCAAAAACGCGCAGACCTACAATGAAGAATCTTCCCTTATATACGAAGATTCTATTGTCCTGCAATCCATATTTACCAACTCGAGACAGAAACTGGAGCTGGATGGCGATGATGGAGAAGATGATATAGATGAGAAAGGTAATACATGGAGACTAAATTCTGCTTTCGGGTACGGACTTACCGGAATGTCTGATGTAGATGGCGAGTTTGACGACGGCGACTCGGATTCCGAAGATAACTCGAACTCTACTATGAAGATGAAAATCAAGCTAAAAGGCCGGAAGAGCGAAGGAGGCAAGTCACGAAGAAAGAAAGGACGCAAGTATGGCAGTGATCAAGACGATGATGATGAAGAAGATGACGCCGAAGAAGGTGGTGAGAAGGCAAGTTCGCGTAGCTCGTCACGCGTTTCGTCACCCGCACCTAATCGTCGTGTACGCTAATAATTTTTCAATTTTGTTTGGCTCCATTATTCGTGTTGTAGCTTAGACTCCACTTAAATTCATATTGTATGCGGTAGATTTTGTATTTCTTTTCTTAACAGACGCCAAATATAAGTAATGGAAGCCAGAACTAGTTTTTTTCTGTGTCTCTCAGTTTGTCGTACATTGACGTGCACGTTAGCTAATTGACGTGCAAAATTTCCTGAGCAACGAAGGCACAAATTAGGTCTGCAATTTGCTGAACCTACATTGAAGGGAGATACTAAAAAAAGTGCAAGTTCGGCAGTATTGCTGCGGTATATTTGACTTTCAAGGTACAGAGTGTCACTGAAATAAAGCACTACACGACGGTGGGCGGAATCCGTCTCTAATGATGTGCTATTTAACTAGTGAATGCATAAAAGCACACTAGTTTGAAATAACACATCACAAGGGACAGAGACCTGCGTGTGAAGAGTGATAAAACTCGCTTACTTGTGGACAAGTTTGAAGTGCTCGAGACCCAGTCGTTACCGGAGCAGAATTCCAAATGCAAATTGAACACGGGAGAGCTGTCTTAAGACAATTCGTTATTTCTGCTGGCAAGGCAAGTTTGCAAAGAAAAGGGTGTAAAAAGAGCCTGCCAGAGCTCAGATTTACTGACGGATCAGCACATTGTCCACAGTTCAACAGCGGCCAACTGCCCGGTGCAAGTATGTAATGGAACACCGCGCTTTAGTTTCGGCATGCCGTATAAGCAGAAAGAACGATGTTCAGCAACAATATGAATTCTTATATATTCACGTTTCCTGTAGGACAGGAAAGACTCGCAAAAAAGGAGGTTTTACAAAATATGTGTGCTAACCGAGGCACTATCTCCCGCAATGCTGCTAATGAAGTTTTCGAATTCCCATCGAGCCGCGGGGTATTTCCAAACTTAACACGAAAACCTGTAAACGGGAAAATCTTCTGCATGCCTATACACACGTATATGCTTTCCTATGTCTAAGCATACACATTTGATTTTTATGCCAGGAATATGTTTCTTATATATTGTACTTTCAAATGTCTATGGACTCTATTTACACACAAATTCTATTAGTGTGTCCTAAGGTAAGTGTACTAGAAAAAAGTTTACATTCGTAGCGTTCCAGACATTAAAAATATACGACGACCAAAGAGCATTATGAATATTCTTTCATGACAAACGAAATTTTCTTCGCTAACCATTGTTACGACGTAATTAAAACGAAACAAGTGAATCAGGCGGTATGTAATATTGTATAGCTGCACATGACGAGGAATTTGACGATCTGATGCTCAGGAAGGTCTTTCGTTTAAAAGATATTGGATATCCTCTAAATCTGAATGAAGCCTTAAAAGCGTGCACCAGACGATATTATAGAGCAGCCTACATTATAGATTATCGGCGGGTGCCACTTCACAAACTTCGGTTTATGAAACCCCGTACGAACGTGTGCTACTTTTCTTCGTGCGTGTAATTCTTATAATCTCCTTTACGAATATTTTTCGACTTCTTAAAAGAATAAATTGGTAAGAGTTTTATAGCGGGGGAGTTTCGCAGTAGTTTTTACAAGAGCCCTTATGCATGAATGTTCTGGGGTCTCGGTTGTTATATTGGTTCATCTATTACATTATGGTATTACAATGTTAACATTATGGTACACTTGCACTCTTCTATGAAGAAACCTTTAGGTTATCGTAATTCATGTAGACCAATTTTGACTCATTCCTTTCATTTTACCCTACCGAGTCGTACAAAGGTAAGATTATGGTGGCTCAACTTATGAACTTAAAGACAAGAAGCGGATTTCCGTAACATTGAATGAAAGGATACTAGCCTACAATAAAATCTCGCAAGAACCAGCTTCCTGGGGACGTGAACATCGTTCGGTACATTCGAGGTTCTTTTTATGGAACTGATTAATTTGATGGAACATATGGGATTTCTGTAAGTTTATGTAGACTAGGACCGGTCGACCTTCACAATAAGTTCGTTATAACCAGGCTTCATTATAGTGAGATTCTACTGTACTGAGATAGTAAGTCATGAAGAGATTAATAGCAATGCGCAAGTAGTCTACGATGTTTCCACTTGTTAGTTTTGACTGTGTTCCGGATTCGAATAAAATACCGAAAACACCTGAATAAAGTGAAAACCGCCATCATTGACCTTTTACGCTGTATTGAATCATTTCTGCTGACAATTTAATGATAAACAAATAACTTGACCATTCGTATGATACGTCTTCTTCATTTATTCATTCACTCCTATGTTTCTTTTGTTACTCCTATTTTATTATTCTTTTTTTTTTCCTTGAACTCTTCTCTCCGAAGGGTAAAAGGGGTGTCCGCTTCCTTTTTGAAAATGTGAAAGGGAAGGAGCTTGGATCGAATAACGGATATAAATGTTGCACAAGGGAGAACAGTTAACTAGAAGCTCGGTTAAGGAAATTTCATACAAACGGAGTGACAAGAACTTCGCAAGCGTTATCTAGTGGCAGGATACCGGACAATGCTCAAGGTTTCCCAGTCGGGGGTCGGAAGGGTTACTATTTTGAGGATTCCCTCAATAAAAACTAAGTTCTTCCATTCTGCTGTCCGTTCTTCCATTGTATCGTATTAATGGTTTAAGGTTTGCCTCTGTAGTGTTTCTATTTGTTATGCAATATACGTAACCAGCAAAATGGATAGCACCCCAGTCAACATTGCGTCTGGAATTTTGATGCGAAAAGTGGTTCCTTCAGACAATTCTTGTCTTTTTGCCAGTGTTGGATTCTGCCTCTCTGGTAAATCAATCTAGTAGTGTCGAGTGCAAGGAAATAATGAACATTTGTTGCGCAGGAAACCCCAGCAGCAAGGAAGCTTATTACATGAGGGAATTAGTTTCAGCCATAATATGTTCCAATTCTCAAGAGTATAGCCAAGCCATATTAGGGCGACCTCCGGATGAATATAGTCAGTGGATTTTGAAAGTATGATCTTTTACATTCATTTAAAAGATTTTAATTTTTAACTTATTTTAATTCTTTTCGAAATAAAGGAAGAGTCATGGGGAGGAGCCATTGAGCTAGCCATATTAGCCAGTTATTATGGAATGGAGATTGATGTAGTCAATACCCAGTTTGGTAACGTCAATCGGTTCGGTGAAGATCAAAATTACAGTCAACGAATACTTCTCATTTATGATGGTATCCATTACGATCCACTTTACATGGAACTGTTTGAGGTAAATCTATTTGCCATTTAAAATTCCGCGTATTTATAATCTCTGTGCATGTCTGTTTCAGGGTGGACGAACTCAAACCATCTTCCCCATCAGTGATGCATCCGTATTGAAACAAGCCGAAGAATTGGCCACGGAAGCTCGTGCCGCCCATCAATATACCGATACCGTTCGGTTTACGCTCAAGTGCTTAACGTGCCAAGTGCAGCTAGTGGGCGAAACCGGAGCGCAGAAGCATGCCAAAGAGACGGGTCATGTCAATTTTGGTGAAATAGCGCCCAGTTAAAACCCACCTGCAGATCCCGACCACCTCGAAACCTCATTTTCCACCCTTTTCTTTTGTTGTACTCCGGAGCCATCTGATTTACCTTTTTCTGACCTTCGACCTTTCTTGTCTTGTAGCGCAGGTCATATTTAATGTGGAGACAAAGTAGGCAGAAAAGCAGGTCAGGTAGCGGTTCTACCTATGGTCCGGCTTTCCCAGATTAGTAAATCTGGGAGGGCACGGCCCAAAACTGTTTTTACTCTAGCGAAAATCGGATCGCAACATCCATTCATCCTCCCACCAGTCGAAGCATAGGACATAAGAGCTCTCTGTACTTAGTAACGCGACACCTGTGTGAGCCATTACACTCTGCGTTTCATTGCATAGCTGCGTGCTCAATCCTTCGTTTTTCTACTCACATAAAAGTCATAGGTTTCTCGACTCAGGCAGCGCGTGCGAGTGTGGTGTGCGTCTGGAAGGTTTGTTCGTGTTCCTGTCCGTTGCTTCTTCAGAATCGTGGTGTGAAAATGCTGAAGTTAATTTATTGTACCTGTTTAATAGCTCTGTGGTCCCCTGCGGTTATAGCTGGGGCAATATTGAGTGGTAAGTAATTTTGAGACAAAAACGACCTTCATCGTGTTCAACTTTATGAATCAGTATTCCGAATGGTTTTCTCTTGTGCTGGGCTGTAAAAAAATGTTTCAATTTAGGCTGTGGTGTTAGAACAGAGTTAGGCACCCGAATTGTGGGTGGACACACATCGTTTCCTGGAAGATGGCCATGGATGGCTGCGTTTTACCGCGGCAATGCGCAGTATTGCGCAGGAGCATTAATTTCAGACCGGCATATCCTCACTGCGTCGCATTGTGTGGCAAAGTAAGCATTTCATCACCAAGTTCGCCGAACGCCATACGATTATAAGTCAAAGAGCTAATATAAGTGTTTCCTTGCGTTTTACGATAAGAAGGAACTGAGGAAATGTTTTTGAACTATGAACGATGACTAACGCGTTTAATGGCTTCGTTTAGTCTGCGACCAGAAGCTATTAGGGTTCGCTTAGGCGAATTCGACTTGAATTCGAATGCCACGGATTCAGGATGGTTAGCCGTCCAGAGGATCATCATGCATTCTGGGTACCAGCCTCAGAGTCATTTACACGATATTGCAGTATTGCGGCTTAAGAACGTGGTCACATTTTCGCCGTTTGTTCAACGGATATGTTTGCCACCAGCCACGAACTATACATTCGAAGAAAGAACGGCTATTGTGGCTGGTTGGGGCACTGTGGCCTTCTTGGGGTCTTCTAGTTCTTGGTTACGGGAAGTAGAAGTACCGATTTGGAAAAATGAGGAATGTTTGGCAGCTATGAAGAAGTACGTTTTTAACACGACACTGTGTGCCGGTGGGAAAGTTAAGTCTGCGGATTCGTGTCAGGTAAAGTTAACAACATTGTCACTGTCCTTGGACTGAAGAGATCTTTATAGGGAGATTCTGGTGGTCCTTTAATGATGAAAATGGGCGATGGAAGATGGGCAGCCATCGGAGTGGTTTCGTGGGGAATTCGGTGCGGGGAAGTGGAACGTCCAGGTGTTTATACTCGTGTTTCATCTTACACCAATTGGATATTGCAAGCTGTCAGATCATCATTTCATTAAATTAAGACGTGTAACATTGTTCTCTACTGCGCTTTAATGCCATTGTTTTATTTTTATTGTTCTAATAAAAGTGTTGCTAACAAAGAGTGCAAATTAGTGTGCTGAGGGATTATTCCCCCCCCCCAGAATTTCAGTGTTGAGCTGTTGGTGTTCCTGTTACTTGATTACATTCAAAATCACGTTTTCTTTGTCTTCCAGGTATTATTTTAGATTCGAACGTAGCCTTTTTATTTATTTATTTTGTAAAACTTTTATTTAAAAAAACATTATTTTTTTAAAGAATGATTTTGTTACCTCAACGGAAAGATAGTAATGGCACATACATTTTTTAAAAAAGCGCAAAGTTTCCATAAGGTTTTCGATTTTTTCTCGAGATTTCCTGAGAAACTGCAATGATAATGTTTTCTAGGGTCCATCACCCGCCAACAAGTCGAAGTGAGGTTTGGCAAACTCGGTGTAGATTTGCCGGATGTCAGGTAGTAGGCGACTGTCTCAGCTTGAAGAATCTTACGATGGAAGAGACGATTTTCTGATCGCTAAGATTTAAACCTTACAAGCGAATTCTCTAAGTCTGTGTTAAAAAAGGTCAAAGGTGCAGCAAAAGGACAGAAGTTTTATTAAGTTTCCGTTGTGTTGCCGAAAATGCAGTACAATCGGAGAAAATCGATCCGGCAGTGTTGCTACACGTGTCCGCTTTACTTTTGTTTGGAGTGTAAGTTACACCACGATTTTGTCATGAGTCGGTACAAAGTGATATTTATTGTATCAGGCTGTAAAGAAGTTCGATACGTGAAGTTCGACACTACTAAAAGATCGCACATTGGGGCGTGTTCGCACAGTCATACCTTTCCAACCCAATAAACTGCCCTATCGGGTATGAGTTCCCGTCTGGAACCAATGTACGTATTCTTACAGTAATTTTATTTTTGCGATAATTTTCGTTTCCTCCCCATACATCAAATTACTACATTAGTAACTTCAGAAAAGACCAGCTTTTACGAGCTTACGCTTGCCTAATTACCACACGGCGATCAGTTTGTATGCAAAATGTGTAGAGACTCCGTAAGAAAATATATGTAAATAAACGTAAATAAAATTGGGAAGGGCACTGCTCGCGCTGAATTAAAATAAACTGCAGTGACACTTCCTTTCTTTCTTTTAATGTGTATTGCATAGCGTCGACGCGAACTTTTTGCCCCTTGAAGACATCTCTGCGGTGTATTGACCGAAGTATGTGTTGGCAGTGTGAGTACTTGCCGCTTAATGGAGGGTTATTTTTTTGGATTAATTCAGTATTCATACTTGGAATGACATGTTGTCATGCCAAAGTTAAATCCAAACTACAAGCCATTTAACGAAACCCAGAGAGACACGCTAAATGCCCTTCCTTTCCGTAATGGGATTCCGATAGTTTGAAATCCTTTTTGAGTTTAGTTATTTGAGGCTATGCCAGATGGCAATACTAAAGCTCAAGTAGCGGTGTCAACAATAAACGGGCACGCCTCTCGAACAGAAGGAAAAATATTGAGTTTATGAAGAGACCGGTAGCATAACAAATCTTCGTAAAATGTCCACAGTACTGAAGGAGACAATCCAGAAACAAACTCAGCAAGATTGGGCAAACAGAGAGTTTATTGAAGTTATAACCAGTAGCATCAAGAAAATGACAGATTTTTTGAATTCCTTCGGTAATGTGTTATTTCTTGTGTCACTGTTTATCAGGTACATAGACTAAATTCTATCCTAATTTCTTATAGATACCTCTTGTCGATCACGCCTAGCAACATTAAATGAGCAACTCACAGCCTTAGAACGGAAAGTTGATTACCTAGAAGCTCGGGTAAAATTCATCTCTCGTTCCTTTATTTCTACTCCCTATCTTATTCAAATCTGTGTATTTCAGGTCACAAAAGGAGAAACCTTGAATTAAACTGGTGATAGAGCTTTCGGGGTTTAATTCGTCATCAATCAACGAGAGTTTCTTTCATCGTACATTATTGGTAGTTCCGCAATGTTTAACAGATGGCGTAACGAGCGTAGTGATATCATCTTCCCATTTCTTCTCCTTTGATTTTTCTCACCCGCCATATGTCTTGTTTTCCGTGTATTGCGTTTACATCAGCCAAAATACATAACATTTTTTGAAATTCGGTGACAATCCCGGAGTAGCGTTTTTCTTCCCCCGTTGTTCGTAAAAGAATCGTGTAGGCATAAATATGTTACCCGTACCGGAAAGCATAAATTTTGCCGCCGAAGAAGACAAAATTCTTGAATATTGGATAGAAATCAATGCCTTTAAAACGTGTCTGAATCAATCGAAAGGCAAACCTCGGTAAGTATTTTGTAACTGTTCAAAGCACAATGAAATATGTAACACTTGTACAACTTTCAGGTACACGTTTTACGATGGACCGCCGTTCGCTACCGGTTTGCCGCATTACGGCCATATTTTAGCCGGAACCATTAAAGACATTGTTACGCGCTATGCTCACCAAAGCGGATTTCATGTCGAGCGAAGATTCGGTTGGGATACTCACGGACTTCCTGTGGTAAGTTGTAAATAATTTTTTCGTTATGCAAAGTAGGTGCCAAGAAAAAGATTGAAAACGTTAACATGTAGGAATACGAAATCGACAAAACGTTGGGAATTAAAGGTCCGGAAGAT
This sequence comes from Triops cancriformis, assembly GCA_020615345.1. Classification (NCBI taxonomy): domain Eukaryota; kingdom Metazoa; phylum Arthropoda; class Branchiopoda; order Notostraca; family Triopsidae; genus Triops; species Triops cancriformis. Next base: position 18,540 of record JAHZNP010000802.1, read on the forward strand.
GTGGCCAAAATGGGAATCGACAAATACAACGCTGAATGCCGCAAAATTGTGATGCGTTATGCGAGCGAATGGGAGACGATTGTTGCCCGAATGGGTCGTTGGATCGGTAACTGCAACAGAAGCGCTGTACATGTTGAAACGAACTCATGATTTCGTATTAGATTTCGAAAACGATTACAAGACCATGTACCCGTGGTTCATGGAATCCGTTTGGTGGGTTTTCAAGCAATTGTTCGTGAAAGGGTTAGTTTACAAAGGCTTCAAAGTGATGCCCTTTTCCACTGCCTGCAGTACGCCCTTGTCCAACTTTGAATCGGGTCAAAATTACAAAGACGTCATCGACCCTGCAGGTAATTGCACAGAATATCAGAATATCTATATATTTATTTTATTCTGCCTTGTTTTTTCACTCATTTTATAGTCATTGTAAGTTTTCCGTTGGATTCCGATCCCAAGACTTCTCTTCTTGCTTGGACCACGACTCCTTGGACTTTGCCAAGCAATTTGGCCCTTTGCGTCAACCCTGGACTGAATTACGTTAAGGTTAAAGGTAAACGCCATTAAGCTTGAGAAATAACAACATCGATTTAAATTAACATCATTTAAAAATTGCAGACGCTGCAACTGGAAACGTGTATATTCTCATGGAAAGTCGTTTGGTTGCCTTATACAAATCTGAGGAAGAATATACGGTTTTAGACAAGTTTGTTGGCTTGACCTTGAAAGGATTAACTTACGAACCATTATTTCCCTATTTTGCTTATGTGAGTATACCTTGAGTTTGGTTATACTCAGACAATAATTTTCGTAACACGAATTATTGCGTGCACTAGTTGAAAGAGCAAGGCGCCTTCAAAGTTCTCACTGACGGGTACGTCACAGAGGAGTCGGGTACCGGCATTGTCCATCAATCGCCTTATTTTGGAGAAGAGGATTTCAGGGTGTGTTTAGCAGCTGGAGTCATTACGAAAGACCAGGACATGGTTTGTCCGGTGGACGAAAGCGGTCGTTTTGTCGCTCCGGTGCAAGATTTCCTTGGTATGCACGTGAAGGAAGCTGACAAGCACATTATTAAGCATCTTACCGAGAAGAAACGTATGGTTCATGCGGGACAAACCAAACACAGCTACCCTTTTTGCTGGCGTTCGGAGACGCCCCTTATCTACAAAGCTGTGCCTTCTTGGTTCATTCGGGTCGAGCAAATGTCTCAACGTTTGTTGGATAACAATCAGCAAACATATTGGTATGTACCGAATATTTAAAAAATAAAGTCGTTAACACAAGGAAATACGCTAACAAACGTATTTTGAAATAGGGTTCCGGAGTTTGTCAAAGAGAAGCGGTTTGCGAATTGGTTGAGAGATGCGCGAGATTGGGCAGTGAGTCGAAACCGTTACTGGGGCACGCCCATTCCTTTGTGGGTTTCCCAAGATGGTGAAGAAATCATCTGTGTAGGCTCAGTTGAGGAACTAAAAGAACTTTCCGGCGTCCTGGTGACGGATTTACATCGAGAAACGTAATGTGGCGTAAGATTTCGGTGTCAAACATAACTGACTTGAGAATTAGTGTAGATAAAATCGAAATTCCATCTGCGAGACCTGGAAAACCACCCCTAAAACGAGTTACGGAAGTTTTTGACTGCTGGTTTGAGTCAGGCTCTATGCCGTACGCTCAAGCTCACTACCCGTTTGAAAACAAACGCGAGTTCGAAAGCAGTTTCCCTGCTGATTTTATTGCTGAAGGCATTGACCAAACGCGAGGATGGTAAGAAATTATCTTTGTTGCATTGTAGCGTTTTAATCGACTTTAATATGAATCATCTTAGGTTTTACACGTTGCTGGTGTTGTCCACCGCATTGTTTGACACACCCCCTTTCAAAAACTTAATCGTCAACGGCCTTGTGTTGGCGTCCGATGGGCAGAAGATGTCCAAAAGCAAAAAGAACTTCCCTGATCCCATGCAGGTAGGTTTATGTCTTTGATTTTGTAAACCTGTCTTACTTGATGACGTTTAGATTGTGAAAAAATTCGGAGCTGACGCATTGAGGCTGTATCTCATCAATTCCCCTGTGGTTCGAGCGGAAAATCTGCGCTTTAAAGAAGATGGTGTGAGGGATATTCTGAAAGATGTATTCTTGCCTTGGTACAACGCTTACCGTTTCTTGGCACAAAATTTGGAGCGATGGGAAAGAGTAAGCGTCAATTTTATGTTCATTGCCCCTCCCCCCTCCAAAATTCTTATTTCCTTCAGATTCTTGCTTTTTTGTCGAAAAAATTATATTTATTTTTCTAGAATAGTGCTTATAGCTAGTTGTGAAAACACATATTAGATAAAATTAAAAACAAATATAATCTTCGTGTTTCTTTCGTTCTTTCTTTTATTACTGCTTTTGTTCACGACGACCCCAGCTATAGAAATTGTAATATTAAAAATTCGGCTTGTTTCTTATCCTTTCTGCAATTTATATATAAATTTTATGTTATTATTCTCTCTTCTTATCGTTTTTACTTATCTGTTTTTATTGTTTCGTTCATTATTGTGTGCACTTGTTTTCAATTTCCTAATTATGATTTCTTGCTTGATTTCTTCACTGTAGGAGGAAAATCAAAAGTTGTCACTCAACGAAGATAATTTAACTTTGTCTTCAAATCTCATGGATCGTTGGGTGATGTCCTTTACGCAATCCTTGTTGAGTTTTGTCAAAGCCGAAATGAAAGCCTATCGCCTGTACACGGTAGTGCCACGTTTGGTACGGTTCGTGGATCAGTTGACCAATTGGTACGTGCGCATGAACAGAAAGCGTCTCAAGGGTGACACTGGACGCGAAGATTGCCAACAAGCCTTGGAGACTTTGTTTAGCGTCCTGTTGAACTTGACTAAGATCATGGCACCTTTTACTCCCTTCCTGACGGAATTAATGTACCAGAACTTGAAGCGCTCTGTAGCAGGCTCCCAAAGTGACCCGTTGCGAGCTTCGGTACACTTTATTTCTGTACCAGATCCTAGGTAACTTCTCCTACTTAGAACATACCACGAGTATTTGAGCTAATTGCGCCATATTTCGTGTTTCTTATAGAGCTGGTTTGATGGACGTGAACATTGAGAGATCAGTAGCGCGTATGCAAACTGTCGTGGAGTTGGGTCGAGTCATTCGTGACCGCAAAACCATCCCTATTAAAGTAAATAAAGTTGGTTTTTTGTTAGCTGCCTAACGTATTGTTGCAATGTAGTATCCCCTGAAAGAAGTCGTTGTCATCCATCGCGATCCACAGTGTCTAGCTGATTTGAAGGCGCTGGAGCGTTATATCGTGGAAGAACTCAATATCCGCGTATTGACTTTAACCTCGGATAAGACCAGCTATGGTGTGACCTTACGAGCTGAACCGGACCATAAAACTTTGGGTGCACGTTTGAAAGATGCTTTCAAGAGTGTTACTCTCGCTATTAAGGTAAATCCATTCATCTTAAGGTTGTAGATCGTTGTATTATTCATTCATTGTACTTTCCTTACATATTTTCCATGTATATTTTTGTATGTGTACCATAGGCGTTAACCGATGCACAGTTGCAAACGTTCTTAGCGGAAGGGAAAATGGAAGTTGGAGGTCACATGCTCGGATTAGAAGATGTACGGTTATTTTACAGCTTCGCAGGTGAAAAGGCAGCGGAACTGTCGCAACGTTATGAAGCCCATTCGGATAATGACGTATGTCTGTTGTTACGATCCTATATATGAGTTATACTTTTAAACAAATGTTTTTTATTTATTTTTATTATTGTTATTTAGAAAAATGCATTAATTTTTTAACATTTTTGGAGGCAAATTGTGTAATGTGATTGTTACTTTCGGGCGTGTAGATCCTTGTCATGTTAGACGTGAGTCCTGATCAGACTATGCAAGAGGAAGGTATTGCGAGAGAAGTAATCAACCGCGTGCAAAAATTGAGGAAAAAAGCTAAATTGCTGCCATCGGACGAAGTCCTCGTTCATTACCAAGTATCGCCTGCTGACAACTCACTAGCCAAAGTTGTCACCGGCTACACTGAATTCATTGAAGCTACCATTAAAATGCCTTTGCGCTCTTTGGATACTCAAAGCTTTCACAAAACTGCAGTCATCATCGAAGAAATCCAACAAGTAAACTGAATATTAGTCCTCTAACATTTGTATAGTAATATTTTGTTGCAGCTGAAAGGCGCTGAGCTGAAGCTTGTGGTTACCAAAAGTCAAACCAATTCCTTGTCCAGTGAAAAGCTCGTTGTACATGGAACGCCAGCTTGCAAGTAATCGAATTGTTTTATTAAGCGTTGCTCAGGGAAAAGAGTCATCTATTTTTGCTTTAGGTATGTTAATGTATTTTATCAGGAGGCGGAAAATGTTCGAGGCGGGACGCTACTTTTAGAAAACGCGCAGAGTCAGGCTCATTTGACAGCTTCCGAATTGATTAGACAGGTGAGGTGTAGAAAATAGTTGTGTAAACGATTAGATGCGCAACTTCGGGTTATTTCGTTAGGCTGGACGTATGTTTAGTTTGGCAGAAGGTAGTTATTTAGTGAAGACTGTAGAATCGCAAAATATCCTCGAAGTAGACGTGAAAGCTCTACATGGACAGTCCTTGGTTGCGCATCCCAAAGCTACTGAAAACGGAAAAGCAACTCAAAATCATTTGCCCGGATCTGTTTGCAGGTAATGAGTGCATAACATAAGAAGGAAAGAAAACAATACCATTACTCGTCTATTTCTATTTGTATATAATTTTTCTTTCGAATAGGTTTGTGAACGTCCAACGGGGAGAAAAAGTGGCCACAGTTCTGCTAGAGAATCCCATTGACTTTCCTTTACGACCGGACGAAATCAGCCAAGTGGTGAAAGCTACGCTGGAATTGCGTTCGGTTTCAGAAGTCGTTATTTATGCTGACAAAGAGTGCAAAAACCGCGTGCAGTTTCCAGAAGGCGTTATGAATTCTAGTGGGAAAACGCTTTACATTTCTGCTTAGGCAAAACCACATTGTTCAGAAGTTCTTGAAGGGGAAATACAGCTGGCTCATTGGCTTGTGCTGATAAATTTGCGGATTCACTTTTTCGTCACCTCGATTTTCTCTTTCGGTTCCTTTTAATTGCCTTTCTTGTTCATTTGCTGCATAAAAGTGCTATCAGTATTAGTTTGGACTATTTACCTGTTAGATTTTAGATAATTTATTATTAGCTATTCATTGTCTTTATTTCGTATTTTCTTGTGTTCACTAATAACCGGTAGTTTGACTTCCATTTGATCCATCTTTATCGTTAATCCATGAAGATATACAAGAGATTTCTTTTCTTAACGACATGTAAAATTTTTGAGACTAGAATAGATAATGTGAAGGATTTTTTAAAAAAAGTTTACCAATACCGGGTTTCTTCACGAATGTTTTACTAAAAGTATCACATCTAAAATTTAAAAACCCCTTTGTAAATAACAGTCACTTTCATTAGCATGAAACTTCGTTACATTCCCACGTAAACGTGAATTTACAATACGTCAGGATGCAGAGACTTCATGGTGAATTTTTGAATCACTTCGCATAATGAGTGACCAATTGAAGGGAAAACCTGCCCTACCAGATAGTTCGCCTGTTTTACGTTTTTTTAATAGTGTGACGTAACTCCCGTAAGCTTTCATAGTATACTAATGCGGATTCACTATCACACGTATGTACCAAACGAGCGAAAAATTCCATGCCTCGTAAGGTCTACCGCTAAGCACGAGCCTGCAACAATCTTTGCTTTGTTGCGTTAGACTGATAAGCGTGGGTAAACACTGTCTTGGAAACTTTTATCCCGAGTGATTAAATATAATCTTGGATGATTAAGTATCATAGCATCATTTATAACCTCCAAACAATCAGGCAACCTACAGAAATGTGGATCTGATTCTAAAGGCAACATTACTCAAGTACCCCAAAACTCTTTTGTTCCTGTCGTATTGGAGCAAAGTGTGTGATCATGGCTTCGAAATATAATGCGCGCTCAACGTTTCAAGGTAGAAAATAAAAGTTAAAAAGTTGCAAACTTTACCACTTTTTTCTTTTTTTCAAATCTTTGAACAGATGGATTTCCAGTACGTTGGATTTCAACAGGAATATGCTTCCTTTCGTTCATATTTCTGTTCGTGTTACGAGTGAACATTAACATTGCGATCGTGTCCATGGTCAATTACACCGCAATCCCTCATGCTAACGTAACAGCTAGCGATGAGTGTGGAGCATTTCCCAATCAAACTGATCCGGTAGCAATCAGTTATTACGACGTTCTGATTGAGCTGAATTTTCAAGCTAATTTATCATTTTCAGGATGGCGATGAGGACGAAGACGGCGAGTTTGCTTGGGATGAGAGTACTCAAGCTTTAATTCTTGGGTCCTTTTTCTGGGGATATATCTTCATGCAAATTCCGGGCGGGAGAATGGCAGAAATTTTTGGTACCAAAATTATGTTAGGCATTAGCCAAGTTGTAGCGGGACTTGTTACCGTGTCCTTGCCCTTGTTTGCCGAACTTGGTGCTGGTGGAGTTATTGCCGCCCGAGTATTGTTGGGAATCTCACAGGTTTCTATGCTTACTTATTAACACTTTCGAAAACTGTGTGTCTATTTTTACTTAAGGGTGTAGCGTTTCCTGCGTTACAAGCTTGGATGGCACGTTGGGCGCCTCCTCAAGAACGTAGTGGTTTAATCAGTTTCGTATATGCAGGTACTTGATATATCATCTGCAAGGAGAGTTTTACTTTATTACTTTTTTCTTTTACAAGGAACGCAAATTGGTACGGTCATTGGGTTACCATTAGCTGGCGTTATTGTCGAAAGTTTAGGCTGGCGATATGTGTTTTACATCGAAGGAGCGGGAGTATTGCTGTTCACCCTTGTTTGGTTCACTTGTTTGTACGATACACCTGAAAAGCACCCGCGCATCTCCGAAAGTGAGAAAACGTACATTACGGAATGTATACGGGAACATGGAGTGCATTCAAAGGTAATTTTTTTAGCGAAACCGAAGTCGTTGTATTGATACGTCACTGTAATGGTACAATACGTTCCTAGGCATTGTCCGTTCCGATTTATTCCATCCTTACGTCTCCAAGATTTTGGGCGATTTTGGTGTCCAATTTCGGCAATAACTGGGGTTTTTACATGCTTCTGACAGAGTTACCTATATATTTGAAGAATATCTTACACGAAAGCAACATGAGCGTATGACTTTATTGAATTCTTATGCAATGGTGTCTAACTTTGGTATTTCGCTAGAATTCGTTGCATTCCGCTTTGCCATATTTAATGATGTGGCTGTTCAGCCTTATAACTGGATTCATTTCCAATGTGTTGTTAAGTAAAAAAGTCTGCTCAACGACCACAGTTCGTAAAATATTTAACTCTATTGGTAAGACTGTGAGCCTTTCCTTTAAGAATATAGTTTGACCTTTTTTTAATGTATTATCATATAGCCCAGTTCGGACCAGCTTCCTGTCTTATCGGTGTATCATATGTGGGATGTAATCCTCCTTTAGCATTCGGGTTGCTCACGTTGGCTGTTTGCTTGCAGGGTGCGTGTTATAGTGGCTATTTAAGCAACCCGATCGACATCGCACCCAATTTCGCTGGTAACTGACGCCATATTCGAAATCACTTTTATCTCACCGAAACGTTTCACTTAGGCACAATCCTGGGAATTTCAGGTAGTATTTCGACAATTCCAAGTTGGGTAGCTCCTTTGACAGTGGGTATATTAACAAATGGCAATGTGAGTTTCCATCCTTCTTTCACATGTCGGACGTTGTTAATTAAATTTATTTTACACATAGCAAACCATCGAAAGGTGGCGTATTGCGTTTTTGATTGCCGCTGGAGTCATGGCATTTGATGGTACGTTTTTCCTGATATTTTCCTCTGGTGAAGTTCAACCTTGGAATGAACCTGTCGACAAAAAAGACGACAAGAAACCTGAGCCGACTTTCATATGGAACTATTTACCTCGCATAAAGGCCAAAAATACCTTGTCAGGCCAAGTGAACTCTGCTTTTACGGATGAACCCGTAGTATTGCCGCGTTTAGCGTATTAGCTAAATCGCGCTGTCTTTACAAAATTGTTAAAATCACCCAGCTTTAACTTATCTCCTGGTATTACGGAAAGTATCGTTCGGAAAATCTATCTTTTCGTTTCATAGAAAAGGTTTAAGGATGCATAATACCAATGTTGCAATAAATATCCGGCTCCACTTTCGAGTAAATGTACAATATAATTGTTATAACCTGGGCACTAGTTATTTTCGTTAACATGAAATTATTTTCATTAGTTCTTTATTTTCAAGAAATATAGTCTACCGCAGCTCCGCTCGACGGCTTCGTGACCCGGATCAATCCTAAAGCGAGAGGCCTGTGCCGATTATTCTAAATTCTTACTTTTGAGCAATCCACGTTAAGCAATCTCCGTGAATGTACAGCAACGTTTATTATTTTAGAAGAAGAAGTCGGTTTTCCCTTATTATCGTTTTATGATGTGCAGTTCTCGTTTAACTCCCGAAACTTTTTACGCCCAGTAAAACTGTTGCACTATTTTATCCTTAATTCGCTAACTTATAGTTCTACAACATGCGGGACAGTCGAGGTAACGTCTTAACATTATTGGAAAAAACATAAAACGGGGTGGAAATAAGGCAGTCGGGCTGACATGAATTGGACATATATTTAATCGAATTTTATTGGTAGATTAGGCTACTCCTGAACGACAAACAATTTGCGGTACCAAAGGTTTGCACTGCAGCGCCTCTACAGCAGCTGCGGGAAAACACCGTTTTGTTGGTGTGTGAAGCGTGCATGGACTTCCAAGGTTTGGATATTAGAGTTTCATGATATTTATTCGGTATCCGAACTTTGATAAGTACAAATAAGAATGGTGAAATTAACGGCGGAGCTTATACAAACAGCTGCGCAATATGTGAATCCTGTTAAAGATCGAGAACTGGATTTAAGAGGTAAAAAACTTAGCCGTGATTTTAGGATTGATGTTTTGAGTTCCCAAATTTCTGTATGTACGAACCTTATTCATATTATCTTATTTCCAGGGTATAAAATACCAGTAATAGAGAATATGGGAGCCACTTTGGTAAGAAAAGTATTGAAGCATTGATTAGATTAATGCTTAGCTTTGTTTTTACCGTTCATTAGGATCAATTCGATTGTATTGATATGTCCGATAACGACATCCGGAAACTCGATGGCTTTCCACTTTTGAAGCGGTTACGTTGCCTGCTGTTAAACAATAATCGCATCATGTAAGTAACCAACCAGAAAATCAAATTGTTTTATACCAATTTGTCATATGTCTCGTAGTCGCATTGGAGAAGGGCTGGGTGAAGTTTTGCCTGGTTTGAATACACTAGTGCTCACCAATAACCACATACAAGAGCTTGGGGATCTCGATGCCTTAACTGAGTTGCCGACTTTGGAGTATTTGAGTCTAATGCATAATCCCGTCAGTACCAAACCTCACTACAGAGCGTATCTAATTTACCGGCTTCCGAAATTGCGAATTTTGGACTTCCGCAAAATTAAGCAGAAAGTAAATTCCTTTATTCTAACTTATGACAAGTGTATCTAACTTTCGCCCGATGATATCCAGGAACGTGAAGCGGCCAAAATCTTGTTCAAAAGTAAGAAAGGCAAGGAAATGGTTAAGGAACTTTCTACAACTACAGCTGATACAGTTCCTGGCAAAGAACCCGAAAGGGGAAGACCTCAAGGTGAGTTCCGGATAACCAACAGAAGGAGAACCAAAATTTTTTGTTTCTTAGTTACCCACACCGCTGAAGAGATCCGCGCTATACGCGAATCCATTGCCAAAGCGACATCTTTGGCCGAGATCGAACGGTTGAACCAGTTGCTAGCGTCAGGGAACATTCCTGGCAAAACTCCGCAAACAGCAAATGGGAAAGGTAGAAATCTGTGTTTTTCTAGATACAGGCGTTTAATTATTTGTTACTCTAGATGGCGAAGAAGAGGAAGAGGAAATGGAAACGTAAATTTGGATTGTGTCAGGGATCAAGATTTCGAATTTTGCGTACGTCTGACTTGCTGTATCTGGCCCAAGTGTAGATACATTTTTTTACAACTATCATTTCGGTCTGTTCTTGCGTTATGGTCACCAATGACGTTGCAAATACGTCAAATGTATACGTTCTAAAGAATTTTCGTTTTTCGAAATACGTTCAAAAGGGAAATGTTCCATGCGCAGTTCGCATACTGCGAGATAACAAAAACAAACAATGTTTAAAAAATTCACTCTGATTATTGAAACGGAGCTATTCCTGTGAAGGGTGACATGGTGGAATTTTTTACAATTAAAAGAAGAATTGCTACACGAAACGAATGTAAAACCACATTTAGTACGTGAAATAGTTTGCCCTATTCGGTTAATGCAGCGCAAACTGAAAATCTGAGTCAACCACCATGCGGATAACGTGGAATGTCCCATCTATAGAGGCTCTGAAAAGCCTTATTGTAAGCAATCCATCATCTGTTCTAGTTTATAATGCATCTAACTCGCTACTCATCGATTTTATTGCTACGTACTGCTATGTGTCTATAGGGACAGCTTCTCTGTCTGTCGGGGCTTGGTACAACCGATCCGCCTTTCGGACGCGACGTGCAAGAGAGACCCAGACAGGCACGGTAACCCCGTGAGAGGTATTTGTCCCACTATCCGGGTACCGCTTGCCGAACCAGCTTCAGTTCCTTGCAGCGGACAGTTAGAGTAGGTGGCGGCACTATAGACAAGAGAACAAGAACCAAAGCTCACTCCTTGCGGTCAACTTCTGCTTGCTGTAGTCTTCGGCGTAAAAGGTAACACAATGAGAGAGCTTGTGTTTGTTTTACGTGCTTGAGTGTCACACGGCCTCATAAAGGTTACCTTGTGTGTTTTGGGCATTGTACTGGTCTTGGAATCCAGTATTCCTGCTGTCGTTATGTAGTTTGAAATGGGGCTATGGATTTAAGTCCTTGCAGAAGCCTGGAAGATGGCCAAGTATGGCTGTGAAAAAGCCTTTGTGATGAGTTTTGCAGAGACAAAGTTTCGGACAAATTGGCTACGTAGTGTTCCCCTTGCTTTAGTATGGATAGTATTGTTATTATTAAACGTAGCATTAGTTCACTCATGCCCTCAAATCTGTGAGTGCCTGGGAACCCGAGTTGATTGCAGCGAAAGGAATTTGACGACACTACCATTGGATTTGCCTGACTGGACAGAAATCCTGTAAGTTCTCCGTTTCATCGTTCCCAGAGTGTCATGTTCTAAAATGAAGATTGTAAACCTGAGAGCCGAACGATTCTGATATCAAGGACAGGATCTATAACGTTTCTTGTTCTTTTAGAGACCTGAATTCGAACAACTTTGCTGAATTTGATGGGTTTAAACTAGAAGGCTGCCCGAACCTGACGGCACTGTATGATTTCATTACTTTTTTCCTACGTCAGTGTACAATTTTTAGTCTAATATACGCTTGTCTTTGTATTTCAGAAATTTCAGCTATAATAATCTCCAAGAATTTCCAGATCTGCCCCTTTTGCCCAATTTAACTGCCATTCATATGTAAGTTAATCGAAGCGAAAATATCGGAATATTGAACGTGCTTTCTTTTTCTTTAAGAACTCATAACCATATTCAACGACTAAAACCCCAAGCGTGGGTGAATTTAACCTCGCTGAAGACTGTGGATCTCAGCAACAATCGATTGCACGACCTTCCAGCTGGGATCTTTCTGAACGGAAGCCGGCTTCAGATTTTGTAAGACTATTTTATCCGTGCTCAAGAAAGCATTATACTCACAATGGCTGTATAGAACGCTCAGTGGCAACAATCTGAAACAATTGGACCGGAATGCATTTTACAACCTGACGGCGTTGGTGGAACTACGCTTGAGTCGTAATCGACTTGAACATCTGGCCAAGGATTTATTCAAGCGTTTATCGGCTTTGAAATATCTGTAAGGCACATTTTTTAAAAACCTGACTGACTATGTCTGACTGAATATGTATTAGGGAAATCAACCGTAACCGGATTTCCAGAATAGATGGTTTGACATTTGATGGTCTGACGGGCGTTACGATACTCAAACTTCGTCGTAATAGGCTAGTCCATTTATCAGATGGCGCGTTTTATAACTTGAAAGCAATCCAGCAATTGTAAGCGCAAACGTTGACCATTTGACAATGTTTTGACAAAAGATTTTTTTAATTTCCAGGCAACTAGACTACAATAATGTGACATTGGTGAATAAAGCCTGGCTGTACGGGCTGTCGACCTTACAGCAACTTTCGCTGAGTCATAACAGGATCAGTAATGTCGATAAAGATGCGTGGGAATTCTGTCAGCAGCTAGCCGAACTGTAAGTATACTGTTGACGCTCTCCATACCGCAAACGATATCCGATATCTGTGCTATAAAAGCTGGTAGAATTGCATACACTCCTGTTTCGTACTCTCCTTTTACACGCGTATCTATCGCAAATGCAGGCATGACTCGCAATTTTTCACGCATAACCAAGTTTTCTGTTAGGAATTATTATGTAAGTTAAGCCATATGCAAATTATGGCAAAAATGCTAAAATTGTATTTCAAAGTTTTAAATTTTATTGTAACAGAGAGGGACGCCAGCTAAAAAGCCATGACTGTCCCGAATTCCAAAGATTATGTGCTGGGTATGTCTTGATAGCCATACCCCACGATTCCACCGCAATTTACGGCAACGAATCGTGTGCCATAGTAACGACAAGCACCCTTTTATGAAAATTCCGGGACCTCATGAAGTTTATAACATTGACTGGGCGTATTTATAGTTCGCTTATTATTACCCATTCGCTTTGGTGTCGCATTTTCACATTTGTCTTCAAGTGTGGGAGTTTAGAAACTTGAGTGTCTGTTTCGCATGTGTAAAGCCAAGTTTATGAACACCGTGACTCATAATTTTCACCTAATTTTAGGGACTTAACCAACAACGAACTCCATTCTGTGGATAGAACTACCTTTGCCAAATTACCGAAGCTCCAGTATCTCTTGTTAGACCATAACAAAATTGCCTATGTGGAAGAAGGTAGTTTTGCCGGTTTACCTTCAGTGCATACATTGTAAGTTCAGCATTTTTACAAGATTTTTTTTTTTTTTGGGGGGGGACTTTTTTCTCGAAAAGCGTGACTCAATGTGGTCTTTGTTACATTAGGGAACTCAACTATAACGAAATTTCTTGGTCGGTGGAAGATAGCAACGGCGCTTTCGCAGGCTTGGCGTATGTGCGAAAAGTGGGTTTAGTTGCCAATCGCATCAAATCCATTGTCCGGAAAGTATTTGCCGGCATGGAAAATCTCGAACACCTCGACCTCCGCGATAATGCGATTGCCACCATCCAAGATGACGCGTTTGTGGATCTCAAATCTTTAAAACTACTCCAGCTCAACACTAGTAGCTTACTATGTGATTGTCACATGAAATGGTTTCCAGATTGGTTGAACCGCACCGGATTAGCGACGCCTTCTCTCCATGCCGTATGCGGACATCCGGAGCCTTTGCTCGGAAAAGTGGTGAACGAAATTCCCGCTGAAGCCTTCACCTGTGGTATGCCTTTTCGGCGTTCGTTTTCCTTTTTTTCTATTGTAAATCTATGTTTGTTATTGCGCATTTCCGTCAGTTTCATGAATCTTCTTTGTCGGATTCATTAATTTTTCATTGACAGTCTGTTATGATTCTTTGTTAAAGCTCCGGTGCATTTAACCCTCCTTTAGGAGAGTGACGAATTAAATCTGCTAAAACTGCTCAGGATCTCCTAAACAAATTCTCGTTAGTAAAGTTATGAATCATAATATCTAGTACACATCGCCAATTTTATCAGAGCTGCTTTTAACAAATTCACTAGCGAAAGACGTGTTCAAAGCCGACGTTTTTTTTGTAATCACCTGAATAACCTCGTGAAGATTTCTTAGCTAATAATGTCAGAAAGAATCCTCAGCACAAGATTTTCGGATTGAGAATTTTCCTGTCGATAATAAGTGTGAAGTATTCAACAGTTTCGTTAAGATGTACCGGAGCCCCAAATGCCAAACTATTTTACTAAAAATTCAGTGGTTTTCTTTGATTTACTCAGTCATTTCGTTATATGCAGTGGTTTTAGTAACAATACTTCGTTTTTATTTAGTAATTTTTTGTTGTTTAAATTTCGCACTTTTCTATCGTTACATTTACTCCTATAAATTGTGAAATCCATTAGCCTTTCTTAAGTTGTTACCCATATCTAGTTCAGCTACATTTTTGTTCACATTCTTCTTAAGTTCACCGTCCCTAATTTCGTGCTAAAAATTTAACGGCACTTTCCCTTTTTTCATTGTTCCGTAGACGACTTTCCCAAGCCATACATTACTGAAGAGCCAAAGACCCAAATTGCTCTCAAAGGCGACAACGTGTCGTTACTCTGTCAAGCCGAATCTACGGCTGAAGGTCCGATGACGTTTGTTTGGAAGAAGGACAACGCTGTGCTCAAAACAGGTCAGGTGTCCACCGTTGCTAGGTCTTCGGACGGCAAAACCACCCAAATGACGTCAGACTTGACTTTGTTCAACGTGACGGACACGGATGCCGGGCGGTATCAATGCATCGTGTCGAATAACTTCGGCTCCACCTACTCGGCCAAAGCGCGAATCACTGTCCACGTCTTTCCTAGCTTCACCAAACGTCCTTCTGACGTGAAAATCCGCGTCGGAGCCAATGCGCGACTGGAGTGCGCGGCGGATGGACAACCCACCCCGGAAATTGCATGGAAAAAGGACGGCGGAGATGTCGATTTCCCTGCGGCGCGAGAACGCAGAATGCACGTCATGCCCACTGATGACGTTTTCTTTATCGTGAACGTCAAAGCGGCCGATGCAGGCGTGTACAGTTGCACGGCGGAAAACGCTGCGGGGACCGTGATCGCCAACGCGACTTTGGCGGTCTTGGAGACTCCGTTCTTCGTCCGACCCATGGAGAAGAAGGAAACGGTCGAAGGGGAGACGACAGTCTTAGAATGTTTGGCCGGGGGTTCCCCAAAGCCGAAATTAACGTGGAACAAGGATGGCGAGCCGCTTTTGGCCACTGAACGCCACTTCTTTACTGCTGATAATCAACTATTAATCATTGTACAGACACGGGTAACGGACGCAGGACGCTACGAATGCGAAATGTCGAACTCTTTGGGGACCGAACGAGATTCCGCCTCGCTGACGGTAGTAGCCATGGGCGGAGGGGGCGTCTCGTTCTTGGATGACGAGTCAGCCACCACGGGCATTATAATCATCGTTGTTGTGTGCTGCATTGTCCTGACCTCATTAGTATGGGTGATTATTATCTACCATACGCGGAAACGCGCAGCACCGGGCAGCCCAGGGTTGCCCAAACCCACTCCAGATCAATCCAACGGGCTCTTGGACGCTCACATGCCGGAACGGATGGAGTTCTTAGGCGTGGAAGAAGAGGATGTGGTGGAGATTGATTCCTCCCTGGCGGACGTGGAGCCCGAGATGGATTTGGATACGCCGCTGCATTACCCGGTGGGGCGTCGCTATTCTAGTATTATTTTACCGAGCGATGAAGCCGAGGCCCCGCGACAGCCTCCGTTTTGTTTAGCGGTGGCGGACAACTCGGATTCCGAGCACTCGTCGGGGAAGGATTCTGGTACTGGGGACTCGGCGAAGAAAAGTCAAGAAGATTTGGTGGCGTTCCAGCATCAGTACCGGTACCCGTACGCAAATCGGGCAGAAGCGGAACGTGTGGTCTTGATGACGTCGTCGTATGAGAACGCCGCGCCCTCGGAGCGGTTTGTCGAGTATGGTTTGCGGACGAACCCGTTGAGTACGTTCAACAGCGGGAGGACGGATCATTCCTTGCATAGGAAATCGGGATTGGGAGGAGATACGTATGAGACCCGTAGTAGTCATAAGAGAATCCATTCCTCAGGGAGACCGGTACTACGACCCACGTCGTTCGTCATGGTTCCTGACGGTGAAGTGGCTCGGAAAGCGTTGGACTTTCCCGTGTGTGCGTACAGTCTAGCGAGGAGAGACGAGACGTGACATGCATGATGGGGATAGGATGGATGTCTGGAAGCCCACCGGTGTTTGGTGTGGGTTTATGTGTAGAATGAGCTTGTGAGTGTAGAGTCCCAATGTCTCAGTTTTCTTATTCACTGTTAATTACTGTTGACCCCAGCATTGATTTATGTTCATATTGACCTCCCGTTTGTTTTGTTTTTTTCTTTTCGTCCTTTTTATGTACGAGTGTTGATGGCAACTCGCTTTGGCAGTCAAACACTTGTAGAGTTTCCTGTCAAGTCTTCCGTTCTACCTCTGAATATTACTTTGGAAAAGCTGAGAGAATTTTAGGTGTCGTGTAAAAAGGAAAAGTGTAGAGATTTCTCCCCCTGGAACATGATAAACCTCCTACCCCCTTGACTTTAAACATGTACGCGATCTTGCGGAAACGTATTATTGAAGCATTCCGTAATAAGAGATGTGTCAAAAATTAAATATAAGTGGTTTCATTTAGTAGATCATTTTACAAGGATCGAGTACTTTGGTTTTTCAAGAACATTCCGAATAGTTCTCCATATTCGTTCGGAATCGGTGTACAATTTCAAACCGCAAAGCATTTTATATTTGAGGGTTATTAAATGCAGATAAACTACAAAATTGTAGAGTTCGCTTAACAGTAGACGTACGGGACCGATCAGACAACATACAAGTAAGTAAAAGATAACTCACATACCGCCGTCGCCTTACATTATATAAAAGATGACGGGGCCATAAGCTCAGGATAAGAGTACAAAGAATATCGTTTTAGCCGATATAACTTAAGTGGAATTCAGTAAAGTTCAGTTAGATAAAATAAAAAGAATTAACGGATTAATTTAAGAAGAAGATTACGACAGTTTCGGGAACTGTGTTCAGTCACTGAAATAAAAGCATTGAAATAAAACACAAACTGTTGGTACATTGGAGGCGAAGATTATGTAACTTCCCTTCGCTCTAACAAACCTCTGGTAAAATCGTCGCCATTATAGCTTGTTTATTTTCTCTACAGGTTAACCTTATTGCTGTTATATCTGCGTATTTTTTGGTAACTGAAATCCATTATTCTACGTTATTTAAACATACTGAAAGTTTTGCGGAAATTCCTAGGGTGGATTCAAAAGTACCTTGACAGAAAAATGTTCGGGTATGGTCATAATGACATGAAATAATGTATTGGTAGACTACATTTATTATGTTTTATACTTTGTTTTACTGTTTACTTGCATTTTCATAATTGGTATTTATTTGGAGTACCAAATAGTAGTTTCTATGTATCATATTATTGTCCTATTTTCTGAAAGAAACACTAATGGCGTTTTTCCTTGGGAGCACTGAATGCTTCTGAGGTGCTGCATTGGTTTCCCAGTTTTCCACCCTGCGATATCATGGCACTCAACTGAGCCTCGTTCGTTTTGTACCGTGTTAAGTTAACAAAGTTCAGTGGTGTTATCTGTTTCTGCGTTTTATTTAATGACGCGTGTCACCTGGAGTCAAAACACTGTCCTGCAAATAAAACACACAACGGGCGCGAAATATGAACAGATATTTGTGCTTCATTTCAATTCGATTTCGTGCATTCGCCTTTGATTATTTATCCATATGAGATGTTTACTAATTATTCATGTGAACAATAATG
>JAHZNP010000803.1:0-36246 GCA_020615345.1 Triops cancriformis
AAGGAGAAAAAACACAAGAGGCTATATGACGCCTTTAATGCGCAAAATCTCCTTTTCACTTGGCATGTGCTGCCACCTGCTAACCTAACCAAGCTAACCTTAACTAATGGCGATTTCCATTGGCAACACTGGTGCGCACTGCATTTTTGAAACAGCGATACACTGTGCTTCAGAAACTTCAGTTTTTCAAACACACTGTGTATCGCTGTGTTTCAAAAACTCAGTGCGCACCAGTGTTGCCAATGGAAATCGCCATAAACTAACCTACCTAACCTAACCTAATCTAACCAAGCCAAGAATTCATGGTATACTGCCATTGAACTAAAAAAAATCCTATGCATTGCTAGGACGCGTCATGAAACGGTTGATGGTGGTTTCTGTAAGCTTTCAGCAGGCTTATCATGCGCATAACAGGCGTCATTTAGGGCTTCAGGAAAAAAACGACAAAAGATTCCAGGGATAACGTCAACACAAACTTTTACAACCATTAAAAATCTACAAGCCATCTACCGCGACCACAGAACACCACAACTCCACACCGACTCCCTGGCACAGCTTACTCGACAGTCCAACCTGTCGTCTTGTGAACCAATATTTTCATTCCACTTTACCATAATTGATTTAACTATAAAATAGGTGTACAGTAAAACAGCGTCTTCTGTTGGTAACTCTTAAAAGGAGAACGCGTAACTTATTCTTCCAATTGGTTACTAACTAACTTTAATAGACTATGATTGTGATTGCGTCGTACGCTGAAATGGAATTAATTTGTTGCATTTTTATCACGGCTAATACAACGTACAGCACAGCACTACAATGTTCGTGTAGAAAATTGACGTGTGCTAGTTTGTTCTTTGCTAACCTTGACTACTCTAGTGCACAGACACAGAATTTCGTTTAGTGCTAATTATGTTTTAGCTCGTAAGGACCGATAAAGGGCAACATTAGATTCCGGTTTAATGCGACTACTTATTAATGCAACTTAGTGCCTGCGAGAAGCAAGATACTTTAAGGTTAACTAAATTCTCGCACGTAAATATAACTGTTGCCACTGGGATTCCAATGGCCATCACAAGGAAGGCACTGGTCAGGTCTGACAACCCTAACAGTTTGGAGCTAGCTTGTGGTCTTGCTTTCAAACACGCCCGAGTTCCAGGTTTGTTGCCAGTGGTGCTCGCAAGATTCCAATATTTCATCCAACCGTGAGTCGTCAAAAGAAGAACACTAAATTTATGGATTACGTCAACTTCCCATATTTGTTACTAACATTCACACAAAAATTAATAGTAAACGTACCCGTAACTATAAGCATCGTTGCCGGGGCCACCTTTCGGAATAATTGAAACAACGGAATCTCTACTGAAGCTCTGTTTGGTAATATACAGCCGACACCTCTTAGTCTCTTCAAAATCGGCAGCCACTTCATATTGCAGCATATTGTAGATCTACAAAGGCCAAATGTCAGTATTGTGGTTAATGTTACGAATTCTCACCGATAAATAGGCATATTTCCCTGTTAGCACCTTTTTGATGCCTTCTTCGTTGCTGGTCACCCAATGTTTCTGAGGATTCGCTCGAAATTTCTGGGCTACAACTTTCATTGCTTCCATATTAGAACTCTGTGGCAAAATATTCAAGGATTTTCCTGTTCGTTAGCACATATCGTCAGCAAATAACAGAACTTGCCATGATTAAAGTTTCCCACGAAGTTCCACTTTTAGCCAGTGGCTCTAAGTCGCTCCGATACACAAGATCCTCCAAAGAATCGGCCCCTGGCTGGAAGTAGGGGGCGATCAGTGACGACATAAGCATGGAGGTGTAACCGTTGACTATAATTACTGCAGCCAGGCACCATACTGTTGCCAGAACTCTTAATGAATGTGATTCCCCAGGTAAATCTTCACCTACACTAAATTGTGAATACATTTTAATAGCGAGTGCTTGCTTCTTACCTTGGCCGATAATTATGCGCAAAAAGTACAACACATAATTCTCGAAATTATTAGACTCAAGTTTGAAATAACGCAAGATTAACCACATCACTCCAGCGAGGATTATCATCGTACATGTAATAGAAGTCCATACCTGTATAAAGAAAAAAGTTTTACTTTCGTAGACACGTTAGATTTCACTATTTTTAGATCTTTTGCTAATCTGTCTGCCAATATGTTTTAGCAGATGTCGCCTCAATGCAATGCACCTTAAGGCCACGGCGCACCTAACCGTGGTATAGGGGAATCAAATGCTAAGCGGAGTTTGCACTTTTGCCAAAACTGCCCAGTATTTCATAAAAAAATCTTAACATTAAAGTTTCGGATCGTAATATCTAGTGTACTTCGTTGAGATTTTACAAAAGAAGTTTTTAATCAATTCGTAAAACGCGAATCAAATTTCAATTTTTGTTTGAAAAAGCCTTTTTAAATATAGGGCCTCAAGATACACTAAAGCACAATTTATCTAATTAGTAGGCGAATACGGAATTCAAGTTCGTCGGTTAGTTCCGGAATTATCGCCTAAATAGTTATGTACAATTTTCCAAGGTGATAACTTTAAAATTAAATGTCGGATTTGAATTCTGTTTTATACGTAACAATCTTTGCAAGTGGCTCTACTGAACCTTCCATCAAATTTTGGAAATTGTTGAAAAAGCGAAATTTTACTCGCTTTTTATAAATTTTCGAATAACTTACAAAAAATCTCGTCCATGTGCACGAGATATTACAATCCACAAGTTTACTCTAGAGATTTTTTAAGGATATAGCCTACTGAGGAGTGTTGACAAAATCGCTGATGAAATAGCATGTGTTCCCCGTGTGATCGACGGTTAGGTGCACAGTAGTCTTAACTAAGTGCTTTACTCAATGACGACATAAAATCAGACGGAACGTCGCCATGTTCCTGGCATTTTGTTAATTTTTAACCGTGAGATATAAAAGAAACTCTTTTGATTCTTCCTGACATCATTTTCACAATGTCAGCCATTTCAAGATCACGTGAAACGCCGGAAAAGAACGCCGTCGGAATCCAATATGGCGACGTCGAGTTCCCAAAGACAGCGGCATTGGATAATCGATTAATGGCAAGAGCTGAACAATACTTACTTCCCATCCGAATATAGTTATTACGGCCCAATATTTCGTTTCTTCTTGGGGAGCTTGGATGACGATAGTATTCACTATATCATTATACATAGGTGTATAATCAACAACTCCATATCGGTCATAGGTCATGTAGTATGGCGCCGGGCTCGCATCCACTTCCTACACATTTGCCTTTACTTACTTACAGGAATGGAAAATAAATGAAACGAACCCTTCGCAGCAACATGCCAACAATTCCATCCCAAGAACCGTTATGGTAGAAACCCATGCTGCGGTCCCGAGGCGCTATTGGCGTGTACCTAACGAAATCCAAATTAGTAAATGTATAAAATTGCATTCCTAGTTTATACGTAGCTCCTATTGAATGAAATAAAAGGTCCGTCAGATTCCTAATGATGCCAGTGAACTTTATGACGGTGAAATTAGCGTCGGTTTTGACGTAACTAGACGGAGGTACCTAAACAATTTTTCGTAGTATTGTACTATGGCAGATTGTCAAAGAAATACATGAGAAATTCCAAGCCGAATATGCTTTCCTTTGAGGTGTATCCTGGCAGATTCCATTCGATTTTTGACCGTGGTGTAACGGGTATCTCGCCAGTCTGGATAGCAAAGCTCAGGCAATTTGAATTTCTTCTTTTCCGCTGGTTCATCATCCCAAGTGCCAATACCAGAGCCGTAGAGCCATTCTTGCAAACGCGCGTGAAAACAAAAGGAATTTTCCTAAAAATTCGTCAGCATTAAAAGGCTCTGGAAACGTTATAAATTTGTACCTGGGACCATGATAAGGGAATTGCATTTGCACTGCTGCGTTTGCAAGGTACTAAATCTAAGCTGAAAGTGCTACCGGGTTGCATCCGCTTGCTTATTAACTGCGAACGAGCGCAGCTGGTTAATAATAAGAATTTTTCAGGTTTTCCTCTGCTTGATAAATCGCTTCCTAAAATTTGGATAGGAAAGTAAAAGAACGCTTTGGAGAACAAAGAGTAATTCTCCGTTTTTCTTAAGTTACTTTACGTTTTGGATTAAACTTTTCGAAGTGAACGTGATTTTCCTTGTGCAGTAGTAATAGCTGCCTGTGTAACAATTCTAAGGAGCTTTTCCAATAATTGTGAACAGAAGTTACATAAAAGTCATCGTAAATAACACCTGAAAAAAGTTTAAATTACAGGAAAGAAAGAACTTGAACGAATGGATTACGTAAATTGTAGCTTTGTATCGTAGCTACTAGCACTGCAGTGGTTACCATGAGCTTCCAAAGCATTATGACTGACAATTCTGCCAGGCACTTTATCTTCTTGCCTTTAAATATCCGTTTTGCTGGCATTTGTGTCGTCTGTGAATTTCAAAGTAAAGAACGTCGTGCAGTCCCTTAGAAAACTCCCTTGTGAAACATAAATCAGAAGCGTTATGACTTCCGAAAGTTTTATATGCCATTTTGCTGTCTCTCAGCCGCAGTGTAGCGAAGATGGAATTTATAAGCGAAACGTTTAGCCGCCGAGAATTTTCGGAAAAAAAGGCATCCATTATGGAACTTGCACTTCAAATGTCACGAAGCTTGTGAATGTTTGGCAACTATGGAGTTTTTCGCATTCAAGCGTGGAATATTTGGGCCACGAAGATCAGCATTTCCTTCATCAGAAATTCCGCTCCAATACTAGCTATAAATCAAAATGGTTTAACTGTCCATTATAACGATCATCACGTACTTCAAATACGGGGGAAAATTTACCACGATATAGGGTAAGCGGAGAAAACAAAACTTCCCAAATAATAATTTTAAAAAATCTTGCAAATGCTGTAATTGTAGTGTAACGCCATTTATAGCATCAAATAAATTAAACTGAGTAGAAATAGGAACAAAAAAGAGAAAACAAGCAACGTATCAGCACTGCTTGCGTTGAAATATTAAGGATGGGCGTCGAGAATACTAGTTATACGTCCGTTTTCCGCAAGTTTTTCGTATTCGGTTCCTTATTTATAATATACGCCATAAAATATTGTGGTAGGTCCCAATGAACTTAACTAAACCAAATGGCCATATACAGCGGAGGTGAAAGGTTTGAGAACCTCCGACCCCAAAATTTTGATTTTATAATGGTGAGGATCGGAGAATATCCAAATCTTCAGAGAAAAAAATGGCATACTAAAACCATTGCGTTTCTAAGCATTCCTTTTTTAAATTAAAAATTTCTTCCATTTTATTAAAAACGTTGAAGGCGATAAGCTAGAAATAAGTGTATATCTCAACGTTGCAAATAGAGCAACTAGTAGTAATCCACTTATTCGCAGAATTAATTCGACCTACAATACGTCCACCATGACGATAAACAGGGTTTACAATTTCTGGAAGAAATAAACCATTTAATTTCTCGTTATTGCTTTATTAGCACACTTCTTTATACTTACTTGACGCAAAAATATCGGAACGCGATCCTTTTGCCTAATGAGTTAAAGGTAACTCCCTAAAAGATCCGGAGTAAAAACTGTGAAATAGTGCACTCAATAAGTTTACAGACAGGGGGAAATATTTAATACTACGTCTATTTTAAAATCAATAAAAAGATCTAAGGAAAGCTTCTAGTCTCGTTGAGCTATTTGGAATGGATCGTTATCGTAAGCCGAACGTCATTTTTTGAGGGTCCAGTGCACGGCGAAAGGGTATCAGAAGTGCACTAACTGTTAAATGATGAAAGATAATAGTGAAGATATGGAAGTAAACGGCTTTTCAATACAAACGGCAATGAGTCAGATGAAAAGGAAAAAAAGGTGAAGATAGAAAAATGTAAATCTATAAAATTTGCAAATCCCCCCTTCCCCCTTTCCGAAATGAAATACCGGATACGGCCCTATCTAAATCACTTGCCTTATCAGAATTTGGCTGCGTGCTATGATGTGTTTGGATAGCTTTTCTATCAGTATTGTATATTTGTCGTTATGTTTGAAAGTCGCTCGTACTACACCGCCGGCATTCTATTGTGGGAAGAAATGTATACTCGTGTGGTAGTTTCTTTCCATTGACATGAGGCAGAAAAGAGGTCAACTTTTTTTTCTTTTTTTTTACTCTTGGGTTGGGGCGACACGAAACTTATTCTGGTACTGTATAAAGCGTACCCGTGGTATCGCGTACATTTGACCTATTTTGGCTTCGCTTTGGCCGCACGTTAAAAGGTTCACGAATTGCTGCTGTAGGTGTGTTTTGCTGATACTGCAGTCATAAGCGACTAGTAAAACGAAGCCTGAAGCGATGTATAAGAAATTGATGGACGTAAATGCCCTGTTTTATGCCCCTTGAGCATTTTCTATCGAACACTTCAAGGCTGCGGTCCCACTGGCCGAATAACCATGGTTATTATAACCTTTTCCTTGGAAATCTCTCACTTTTCCTATTCCTGGGACAGCAATTTCCAAAGAAAAGGTTATAATAACCACGGTTATTCGGCTAGTGGGACCGCAGCCCAAGTCAAGGAAAGCAAATTATGACAGTAGGAGCATTATCGCTTGTTTTTGCTGTCCTGGTTTTCAAAAAAGACTGAGAACTTGGCGAACTAAAGAACCAGGGCTTTTAGCAACAAAACAAGATCACCTTTTTCCGTTCAGAACGAATCGTAAGCCCTGTTTTTGACATTGCAGCGGAAATGTGAATGCGGTTATTTACAAAGAAACCGTTTGTTTTCGTAACCTACTTCGATTAACGTATTTTACAACACTATTTCGATTTTATTCTGAAGGGGACACAAGTGACCGTTTTCGCTAGAAGCAATTTCTCAGATTTCATTTCGTTACAGAAAATTAAGTTTAGTTCGCAGTTCTACACACTAAATTGAGAATTCGCTATTCGACGAACTAATTGTTTGCAAAAAGTAATCAACACTGATTTGTTTAGTGGAACCAGACATCGGTAGTTAATCTGTTGCAATTACTGTATTTAAGTCGTCTCTAGTTTTCTTCAGTAAGCGTTCAATATGAATCAGAATGAGAGCTGCTTTTGCATTACGAACGAATTTAAGAACATATCGGTTTGTATACATAGTACTTGTACTGTACAACACAAAGTGAGCGGAAGTCTCGATAAGGAATCCGCTTGTGTTATTATTCCCCAGCAAGTGGCAAGCGCTGTCATAACCTAGAAATGCTGAAAGTATAAAATCAGCGAAACCGGGAAAAAAGGGAATGGCATTGTTGAGAGGGCGCCGCTAACAAAATCAGTGACATTGCTTGTGAGTTATACAAATAAGGGAAAATGATGTTCTTCCATTTTTAAGCCGCGCGTTTACCACTTAGTAATTCCAGTTGTAAACACAACATGCAAGCAATGACGGCAATAGAAATTCCTTTGGAAGAGCGAAGGAATTAGCTGAAAAATTTTAAGTGGAACTAGCAACGTACCGAGAGCTGTGGGTAAAGTAATGCTAAAAAAAGCGACTTTTTCGGTTAAGGGAGCCATTGGGCCGATTTGTTTTAATAGAACGTGATCTAAATACGTACACGACATTAAATTTGGAAGAACAAAAAATGATTTTGGTACTACCATTATAGATTTTTCTGATCATCGGTGCTGTTTGTTTGAAGAAAGGATCAGGATCAAAAGTAGTTGTTTGATTCGTGGTTTGCGTTGGGGAAGGACTGCCGGTTCCATTATTGTCACCATTACTGGTACTTTTACTTGTACCGAAACTGATACCGTTACTCGTACCAGTAGTGCTGCTATTACTGATGACATTTGTTGCGGTTGAAGCACTGGAATCAGTAGCTGAGCTGATACTGGATGATATGTTCGAACTGACGGTGGTTTGGTAGATTAAACTGTCATTTAAAAGAGCATTTGATTCCAAAGTAGTTGAGCTTGCGTTGGGTACCAGACCCGAATTGCTATCATTTTGATACAAAGGATAACCGTCTGTCGAAACAGGAATCCTTTGAGAAAGTTGGGTAGTAACTGAAACCTTTAAACTTGTGTTTTCAGTTAACGATGTGACTGTACTGTTGCTCTGTTCAGCTGGTAGTGTTGTTTGTGGGGCTACAGTCGTCGAATACGAAGCATTGGATGTGAAATCCATAGCAAAAGTAGTAAAATTCGCAATTCTCGCGGACACGTTACTTATTAATAACTCTGTCTGCGTTGAAGAATTCGAGAGAAGAGCGGACGTAATTAGCGTATGGGTCAAGGCTTCAGGACTGAGTGTGGTCACAGAAGTTGAGAAAGTTATATCAGAAGTGCTGGCGTTTGTGTAACTTATAACTGTAGTGGACGTAATTGACGACGACTCTGTTAATGAACTTAAATTAGTTGAGTTTGTCAATAAATTAGTCAGCGCTGAAATAGAAGTGGACGAGTCAGTTGACGCCTCGGTTGTTGTGACAGCACTTGTGCTTGTTGTGCTGGTAGATGTTGTACTGGAAACTAAGTACAGTTTAAAAGTTTATGAACATACTTCAAATAGCTCGAATAGATTATCTTACCGTTCAATATGTATGTATAGATAGTTTCCGGCCTAACGTTAACTGCCACATTCGTGGACTTGGTCGGATCCAGATACTGAAAATTTGGGAGATTACTAATAGATGTCTCCTTTGTAATATATGCCAAATCGAAGGTCTCGTTCAGGAAATAAATTTCCATGTGGAGTACAGTATAGTTTAAAGTACCAGCAAATGCTTCTATAACATTAACTCGTACATAATCCTTGTTCAATATCGTGTGCTTCCGGTAGTACTGGTCAAACTAAAAGCATACCAGAAGAAAATTGATTCACATCGTAACGCGTCGGAGATAATTGGTTACCATTCGCTCAACCGGCGTAACAAAATTGACAAAATGCGTACTGTTTTTCACGTCAAATGCAGAATTATACAAATAGGTCGTCGAAACCCTCCAAATGAACCAGCTCCCTGTGATTTAAAAATCCTATTATACGCACACAATTATAATTTGACAATGAAGTACCAGCAGTGCAGCTCAAGTCCAGTGTTGGCTTTCCTGTCAAATTCGTCGGCAATGTAATACCGGTGAAACGGAGCTGCTTGTGGAAAGGCCGAAATATCCCCAACGAAAAGCTGTATTTCACAGCCAAATCTTGTAGCATTGAATGCAGTGGTGTTACAAATTCCGTCATTATGTATGACGCTATGGTTCGCGACGTGGAAGTTTCATTAGTTTTTCCTCCACGAGTTGCTGGCAAAAGGGCGAATCTTCATTAATACGCTCTTTCGAGATATCCATTTATTTAAGAATAATTACCAATCGTCCAATTGGTAAGTAACATTCTTCCTTTACTAACGAACTCCAAGTAGTTTGCAGTTCTGACAGAACTATTAATCTTCAGGTAATTCCATAATTCGAAATCAGAGACATTGGAAACCGCCGCATCGCTACTGTCCGTGAAATCTAACACCGTATCATTCATAATACCCAAAATTGTTTGGTTCCGCTGTACAAGCTGACTAGTATTGTTAACTCCAAAGATGCAATAGCTGGAACCCAGCTTGGGTAGATTCAAAATTAAAAACAGTGTACCTATTTAAAAAAAATATAAAAAATAAAGAAAAATAAAAAGTCCGCAAATCAATTGTGTTTATACAAGATTGAACGAAAAAGAAATCGACTTACTTATTTTGCGAAGGAAATTCGACTCCATGTTCTCTTCGTTGGTACAGTGTACGTCTTACTGAAGCAAAATCACCGAAACAACCGAGTTTTACACGGTTCTTGCTACGTAGAAGTAGGATAATGCCAACGAAACGTTTTCTTTGGTAGGTGTGTCTGGACTGTTAGTAATCCCTTTCGACCTTACTGCGCTTTGACCTCGGACCCCTCTTTGACGCATTTTAATACCTAAAAAAACTAGTCACGATAAATTTGTAAAAAAAAAGTATATAAACTTCCAACTATAATGCGACACTTCAACCCAGTTCTGCATGACTAAGTGAGAGGAAAAAAATAAAGACAGCTTCAAACAGAACATAACGATAGCTTCGAACAGAAAATAAAGACAGCTTCAAACAGAAAATAAAAACAGCTTCAACAAAAAATAAAGACAGCTTTGAACAGAAAATAAAGAGCATTTCACACAAATCTTGCTCGGTAAAGAAGGCATTCTTCTCCGATAACAGCTTTGAACTATCACACTGAACATTTTAGGTGCCACGCTCTTGACCGCAATAATCTTTCCAGGATACGGGATTCCATTGCACTTGACTAAATGACTTTTTGCCAGAAATCTCATGGGTTCGTTAGGCACTTTCGCTATCTCTTACATGGCAGACAAAAGCTCTTATTTTTTGGTTCTAAAGTTCCACGGCTCACAATGACCCCTAAATCCAGGAGGTTAGCATTTTTCTAACATAGAAATAAATATCAATAGAAACATGGGGAAATGCCCAAATGCCCCCCTCGCTCCAAAAAATAATAATAATCGCACATTAACGCCCCTCCCCCCGAACAGAAATCCTGTTTACGGCCCTTTCCTTGATTGATTGCACTTCGCTGCAGACGTCGTTCAACATGGTTCAAAAAGCACTCAGAACAAGAACGATTTCTTGAAGGTTCGATTTGAACTAGGGAGGCTGTTAGATATCTTTGGATACGTTCTGAGAGAATCAAAGAACTAATGCTGACACTGTGTGTGCGTTCATAAAACCCTCTGTTGTCACTTGTCGTGTCACCTAAAACTCTACATATCACAGCAAGTGTGACAAAAAATAACTCAGGCCATAGTCAAGGTTTCGAGGCTACTCTGCTGTTAATGCGAATTGGGAAGCAGTCCTTGTCATAGAAAAACAGGAACTAACCGCTTTTCCCATTATTCTGATTTTTTACACTTCTAAATTTTCCTAGCCATGAATTATAATTTGTCATGCATCCATGAAAAAGTGAAAACCAAGGTCTCATGATCTCATGACGGTTAAATTAAGGACTGATCTAACGAAAATATTGGGTTGATAAAAAATCACGTTCCGATTTTCGACTTGTTGCGCATTCGAACAGCCCACGTATTTCTCTGAGAACGCGTGTGCTTCTTTTTGTTCGATATTTAGCAAGAAGGATCTGTTGTTGGCATGCTGCGTTAAGTTCGATGATTCTTGACTTGTAAGCAAAGTTTTTATTCGAAGGTAAAAGATCAGTGATACCGCTGAGTGATCCCGTTATGTTATGCGTTATCATTTACACGAAGAACTCGGCGTTTCAGAAACGACTGGTTTTTTGTTTTCTTTTTGTTGCAGTTTATGGCCCTGATACCCTAACAGCACCTGTGGTTCCGAAATGGTTTGCGCGGTTTCGAAGTGGGCATTTTTGCGTCAAAGATGGAAACAACCCGGGTCGCCCTAAAGAGGTCGATACGGAAAAAATAAAGGAAAATTTACGAAAAATACGAAAAATGTGAAGGGTGCCATTGCTCAAAAGCGTCCAGATTTGGCCAACAGAAGAGGCGCAACCTTTTATCAGGACAACGCCAGGCCACACACATCCTTGCGGACCCGACAAAACTATTGGAATTTTCCTGGATGTTTTACCCCACCTTTCATACAGTCCTGACACTGCTCGTTCAAATTATAATCTTTTCCGCACTCTTCAAAATTCTCTTCGTGGAAAAACATTCGCAAATCTGGAGGTCATAAAAAAGTATCTCCATCAAGTTTTCGCAGAAAAACCTAAGACTTTCTGGGAGAAGGGAATATTTAATCTACCCAATCATTGGGTGAAAGTCGTCGAACCAAATGGTTCATACACCGTTGACTAAACTTCGGTAAGTACAGAGAAATTCGCTCCCAAATTTTGGGTAAAAATCGGAACGGTTTTTTGTTATCAACCCAATACATATGAATTGCGAAGTAAGTTGTATCTGTCCAGGTTTGAAAACGAGGATTTTTATGTTCGTAATTAAGAAGTAACATAATTAATAAATAATACATGAAATAATAAATTAAAACGTATGTTTAAATATTAATAAATACATTAATAAACATTATGTTAGTAATAAATATTAATAAATCAATAATTAAATAAAAATATTGATAAATAATTTATATAAAATAAGAAATAACATATAACTTAAATCATAAGTAAAATAACTTAAGTGAAGAGGGTATATCCGTCTTAAGAACATCTTAAAATTCCCCGCTTTCAAACCTGGACTGATACAACTTACTGCGCTATTACTTACTTACTTTAGGGCTATTCGCGAAACCTCGCATAAATTTGTAAGAAACATCGCATACGAAAGATTACATGACGAAAGTGAGCGCAACAGAAAAGGAACGACAGACAGGTGGGGCATAGTTCTTTCTTCAGTTATTGACAGTTTGTGATAAGAGAAGAGTGTTGTATACTTTTCGTTTGTGTTATTACTCTTGGCAAATTCGGAGCTCTAACTCTGTCAAAGGCATTTTCAAAGGTTTTAATTAGGACAGCGTTCCTTCTTTCCTATCCTTTCATGTTCTTCTTTTAAGTTTATTTCTTCCTTTTTCCAGAAGAGCTTTCGTTCCGTCCCTTCGTAAGCTGCTATTAGCTCAACGCCTAATCAGTAATGTACCTGCAACATTCTTCCTTGAAATCATTATTTCCCGACTAACTAGAAGGGTTACTATCTTATCAATACTGATAACTTGCAAGATAAAGCAATTTTTTAAGGAAAGAACCAGGTACTATCAATAGATTAGACAGTGCTCCTGATCCAGTCCACAGAAGGGAATATCCTCCTTCAGTATCTCCCGCATTGCAATTGCAGCCGTACCCAATGAAGCCAAAAGCGACGGTTATAGAAACACAGCCTGCGGGCAATAATGGCCAAGGTGAAATTCAAATCGTTAACTGACGGAGTCTGTTATACTCCATTTTACCGTAATCATACCTCATTATATTTAACAGACGCTGTTCGAATGCCTGCTCCTCCCGTTAATCCGGACTGCCCACCAGGTTTGGAGTACTTGACCCTGGTTGACCAACTTCTGGTCCACCAAAAACGCGAACTGCTTGAGGGTAACGCAAACGCTTGTCTTTGAATCCGCTTGACATTGTGCGACTGTAATTTTGTATTGGTTATAAAGCGTTCGTGGGAATAGAAACAGCGAACAAGTATCACGTGAATAACTCCATGGGACAGCAAGTTTTCAGAGCGGCGGAAGTCTCTGGTTGTTGTGCTCGCATATGCTGCGGCCCGCTTCGCTCTTTTGAAATGCGGCTTGTGGACACCGTAGGACGTGACGTCATACATCTCAAACGTCCGCTGGCATGTGTGTCCTGCTGTTTCCCCTGCTGCCTGCAGGTAATGCATAATGCGCATATACAGTAGAGATCGCAATCAGTTGGCCAGACACCGATTACTAATCGATTAGTGAATTGACTAATCGATTAGTTAACGATTAATGGCGTTGACTATTTCTTCCGAAAGGAGTTTCAGCGATGCTGGTAATACCATCACAAAGAAGCGGGCAAAACTGTGCCTAGATTTACTTGGTGATCTCCTTTTTCGTCATTTTTGCTCTTAAAAACAAAGAACGAAGTTGTTTCGAATTTGAAATTTTTTTCTGTTGAATGCGTTCCTGCTTTTCTTCCGAATGTTTTTTTTTATGATTACAAACTCTTTTCGTAAACTTTTTTTCGTATTTTCGGCAGTTGCAATTGCCGCTTTTTACAAATGAATTGGACTTTTTGTTACAAAAATACTAAATTTACGAAAATGTGAAAATTATGGTAATAATTGTTAATTAATCGATTACCCTAACCAACTCCTAATCGTTTAACTTTGAAAGAAGCTTGCACATTAATCGTTAATTAACTGATTAGTACTACGATTTATCGATTCGATTAATCGATTAGTCACATCCTAATCGATTACGACCACTAATGAACAGAAAAAACTTGTAATGAAAACGCTGTTTAAATCGATTTCTGGTAGACTCTGGAAGTATGCTCGCCGCCTGGTACCGTAATAGGCAGCATCAAACAGGAGTGGAACATTTGTACACCCGTTTTCTCTCCCAAGTATTCCTTGCAAAACGCGGCAGGTGAGACGGTCCTAAAAATCCAAGGGCCGTTCTATATATTTGGTTGCTGCAGAGATGTGAAGTTTGAGGTAAGCGTAACGAAGATTTTGGGAAAAAAAATCCGATTTTTAACGCAGTTTCGTTAGGTATTAGGGTTAGATGGTACTAAAGTTGGCAAGATCTCGAAGCAGTGGTCAGGTTTGTTAAAAGAGTGCTGTACGGATGCGGACAACTTCGGGATCTCTTTTCCCATGGACTTGGATGTTAAAATGAAAGCTGTTTTGCTTGGGGCCTGTTTCCTTATTGTAACAAAAATATTCATAATATATACAAATCTGACGTCGCTTCCTGTAGGATTACATGTTTTTCGAGAAAAACGCATGCAATTAAATTGGCGGATTTGGAATAACGGATTAGAACGAGGTAACTTATTGATTCACTGCCTATCAAGATGTGTTACCCTTCCAGGTGCTACTTTTTATATGTAAAAAAATATAAACACGCAGTGTAAATCTTCAAGTCTTAAAATGCGTGTTGCCACGACAAATATGCCGATCCACTCCTTCATACAAATATATGTAGTTTATTTTGCATTGTCCGAACACGAACCCTTTGAATATAAGGCGTTTCGGTGTTCCGTCGTTTTTATTCATGTTTTTGCGTAAACTTCTTCCGAAATATACAACTTTCTCTGTCATCATGAGTTCTTCGCAATCTTTGAAACAGAATATCCGTTTCTAAGTTGATTCGGATTCAGGTAAAGAAGAACTTACGACATCACCGAAGCAGCGGTCTTTGTCGTCAAGAAATGGGACAAAACGGCTCGTCGGCTATTGCTAAAAATAGCGAGGAGATGGATCAATTTTCGCAAGATTACGGGTTTGGACAATCGGTCAATATCTCCGACTGACAGTATCGATTTGGTGACTTGCCGTCAATCTTTCGCGAAGTACAGAATACATTTTTGTGCTACTAGATGGCTAAATTTGATCGAATGAATTGAAATTTCACACTGCAAAAAAATAGATTCGATCCCCCTGATTTACAACGTGATATCGATCCCTACCTCCGTCAAATCATAAGATTAGAAATACTACACTAATTCCTAATTAACCAAAACGTTGCCATCTTGGATCTTGATTACGTTTCTCACGCCTCGTGGGGTAACAATCGCGGAAAGGTGACACAGCGGTCGAAACGTCATCGGGATCAAGGCGGCAATGTAATGCTTAATAAAAAGGCATACAAATAAAGGTATTTTAAAATCAGGCCATTCATTTCAATTGTCTTTCCATCGGGAAAAAATAACGAATGAACAAAATCCTTTAATATCCGACGAAAACAAAGACTGGGAAATGGTACACGTCTATTCACGATTAACATCGTACTATCAACTGCCATTTGCTTCGCTTAAAGTAAGGTACTTTATTCGTTGCATTACATTCATTTTTCGTGCGACGTGACAGAAGCAGCGGTTTAGTTCATTTGCGTCTGATTAACGTTTTGAATGCTCGTAGTCGACGAGTCCGTACACTGAGTTTGCAATAGAACAATGACATACGTCGCAATCAAACCAATCATGGACAAGAGGGTTCGGGTTGTAACGGTAAAGAGGCTGAGTGGTGCTGCTGCCCATTTCTTGAGACTCATATGGTGCAGAACATTTTGATACAGACTCCTGTCCTCCGTGGTTAGATTATCCCAATGCTGGAGCAATACGACGCTAAGATTATTTTGGAATTCTTCATGTTGTTTCGGCAAACTGTTGCACATGGACGTCAGCAGTATTAACTTGATGATTAGCATTATTTGACCAATACTTGTAACAAAGATGATGATTGGTCCGCCAAAGAATGAATCGCCCGAATTTTGCAGCCGGTACGACAAGAAGACGAAATAACTTGAACAACAAGTTGTAAAAAATGATACCGTGTAGCTAGCAAAAAGTACCGGACCGAAAATTTTCTGAACCTCTTTAATATGCTGGCTTTGATATTCTATGCGCTGCAAAAGTGTTTTTATCGCAACCCGGTAAGACATCGGTTTCGACACACCCCGTTGTTTCCGATCACAATTTTGAGCAGGTATTGTCGTGACGTAGTTATTCATTTGACTAGAAATTGGGGTTGCTGACAACGGATCATAGTTTTCTTGTGTAAGTAGTTGTAATTCTTTCAAGAAGGCTTTTTCGATTTTTGCAAGTACAAACGCAAGATGACGGTACGCATACGTAGTCATGAGTTCCCCAAGCGCACTGACCAGTGACGCATAAAAGGCCACGGCACATTCTAAGGCGAAAGTGATATAGAATACGAGAGATTTCTGGGAGCCTAGTAGGCGACTTCCGATGGTCTGAAACTCGTCCGGATAAACAAGCCCGGTAGCAATGATCGTAAGAGATTGCATGACCACCTGATTACTGGCCAGCGTGGAAAGTAGGCGATAACGATTCATCGATGTGTCGCTTCCCAAATTCGGAAAGTCGAGCGATTTTTCCACAAGTGTCCACTTTTGCAAGAAATTGTGAATCGATGGACGGTGCCAAGTGAAAGTAACCAACGCAGTAATGGCAAGCGGGAAAATAAGATACTTGGTGAATGTTAAGACGAATTTCTGCGTACTGCTGCCGCTCGACATGTCGCTGGCCATGGAGTACATGCCGAAAGCTGTTTCGCAGCACAAGCCAAAACCCACTAGGAAAATAAGGACGTACCGCACGCAGAGGAATAAGCTGCAAACGCCCGGAGGACACTCGAAAGGTATGATTCCGCCGGTGACGGTTGCGAAATTGTAAAGAGGTGCAATATTGCGTTTCAGAGGAATGGTGTACTTTTCCGCAGCCATAATGTCTTGATACTTCTGGTTCGGTTAAGGTCTCGCAAGCAAGTGAACTGTCTTCATTTCTGAAAGTAGACTCTAAACGGTTCTAACCTTAACTTGATTTGTTTCCGTGGAATCCTGGATCGATACGAACATATAAAGAAACGCTTTTTTGTTTATTGCGTTTTATAAATTATGACGGGATGGGAACCCGAACGATAACTTGAGTATGAAGTTGGCTTGGTTGACTTAGGCGTATGTTTCGTTAGGGTGTTGTGGATACCGTATACTTTCATTGTTGTGGTAGTGAAGGAGGCCAGTTCTTAAATTCCTCGCTGTGCAAAGCTGTTATCATTAATTCTGGCTGCAATTACTGAAATGCGCTTGGCATCGTGCAAAGTATGTGCATCAGTTACTATCAAACAATAAAGTTCGTTAATGGTATCTGCCTTTGTTTGGCAAAGTAAGCTTCAGTGCTGAACAGTGCGTGAAGCTCTGTGCAGTGTAACCTTAACGGTTTTGAAGTGGAAACATAAGCAAATTAGACTAATCCGCTCTAACTGATCACGTTAATTTTAGGCACGTTTTAAAATGTAGCTTTTCTTTGAGAAAATCCATCTTGCTGGCGTGGGATTCGAGCATGGACTCCTCACAAATATGTTTAGCGTAACGATGTGAAAATTATGCCATATTTTGCATTCGGATATCTATCTAAACTCCGTCGCTCACTTCTAACAGGCATTTCGTATTAGTACCACCAGCCGCGTCGCGAAGGGTCTTTTTTTTTCGGGGGGGGGGGGGGGGTGACGGGAATTTTACCGACTGTACTATGATATCCGGAACCAAGGCCGTACCCATGGTGGGTGGACATTAGAGGGTCTAAACCCCCCTCCCCCGAAAAAAAAATGTCTATAATGGCGAACGTAGGAGAATGCCCGAATGTCCACAAAATTGCATACCAACACCCCGCACCCCCCTCTCGAAACTTTCATAACCCCTTCCGAACCAAAATCGTGGTTACGGCCCTGTGCGGAGCATTATAGTATTGAAACAGTTATTGAAGAAGTATTTATACTTTGTTTAGCATTTGAAAACTCCTTTTGGATTTCCAAATTTTACCGACGACGGCCAAAACTTTACCAACTCGGCTTCCTGAAAAATTACTGGGAGAGGGGGGGGAGGGAGCAGACCCAACCGTCGCGACGCCCCCGAGTACAATGTTCTACATAACTTCACTATACAAAATAATATGTAGAGAAAAGGAAACTTAGCTATCAATAGAAGGAAGGCAACGAGCTATGCTCACGCCCAATTCCCATTAAAATAATAATAATAATAATAATAATAATAATATGTAGTTTATTAACTTGGAGTGTTTTGAATTACCCAGCAATTCGAGATTTTAGAGCGGAGGGGGGGGGGGAGTATGCAATCTTTTTGGGTCAGTTGCTTATTCTCCTATTTTCGCCATTATAAAAAAATTCGGAGTGGGGGGGGGGGGGTTAAAACCCCCTCTCGGCTACCGGGGTGCTGGAATATCATCGTGAAAATGGCGTTAGATTTATCTTACACTATTTCCTCCCTAATATATCGGAATTATTAATAGAATTCATATCACTGTAAGCATGTCCCTTACATATTCATATATTTACGATGCAGTCCTTAGGGACCTGTCCAACTAATTACTAACAAAGAACACAAAAAAATAAAACGCCAACACGA
The DNA here is from genome assembly GCA_020615345.1 of Triops cancriformis. Lineage (NCBI taxonomy): Eukaryota > Metazoa > Arthropoda > Branchiopoda > Notostraca > Triopsidae > Triops > Triops cancriformis. The sequence goes on from JAHZNP010000803.1 coordinate 18,630, forward strand.
ATTTATTACACAAGGATCATCAGCTCTTACGCTCCACTCTCCGGGATGTCCCCGTAGAAGCTTATTGCAAAAGCTACAGCAGCACTGCTTACCGGTCTAGCCAAGCAACGGTTTACTCGTTCAAATTCCTACAAAGCGAGGTTAGAATTTACCCATATAGCGAATCTTATCATAGCTTTCATCACCTACCATTAAACGGAACCTACGTAAATTCAAAGTAACGTTTTCTGTTTGAAAACACCCTTTTTTAAGTACAACCGTAGGTTTGCAGACTCGTAAAAATAGAAAGGTAGGGGAAAAGATACTACGCAATTTTTCAGACTTCACGGCAAGGCCTATGTCCAAACACTCTTAACATGTGTAGCGTAGGCCGCTTAATAAATCGCAATTCAATAGTTCGGCCTTGTAGCAGTGTGTCTTCTATGAGTGCTAGACAACTAATTTTCTCTCTTACAAAAAAAAATCTTCAAGAGAACTCAAAGTAACATTTTAGAAACAGGACAATACAGGAAAACGGAAAAACGAAAGCTCGAACACATTCTCCTTTCTTCAGTCCAAGGACCGCGTGCTGTTCCCCGGGCCACGCGTTAGACACGCTTCGCAAAAAATTGCAATAATATCCAATTAGGTGCCTAGCATATGTCACACATAGGATTTTTTAAAAACACCATTGGACATTAAATTTCTAGCTTTCACATTACACACCACGGTAATTATAAATATTCGCTTTTGCATAATCGTAGTAATATGTCAAGTGAACAAGTTCAACGCTACTGAACAAGAGGAGCTTCGCTCATTTTTGTTATGAGAACATTCTTCGTGAGTCTTGAAAATAATAGAGTGTTATCGAAGAACTCGTCGTATTTCTGCGGCGTGAAAGCTTTACGTACGGTGGGAAACGTTTATGGATTCGTCGAAAGAATTAAAGTAAAAGTAAAATCCTAAAATGCAACCGAGAGCTACGAGCAACATAACGCTGAACAGTACAGCACTAGTGTGAGGTGGAATGCAAATCTTTTGTTCACAACACTCTAAATCGTTTGCTTTGATTCTAGCTTCACTAAACGTACGCTGACCCCTGTTCTAAATGTTGTTCGTGTGCGCGCAGAAAGCTTAATTAATGAACGAAAGCATAATACAGTAGCATAACTATTTGCGTCTAAGTAAATTTTCGCCGATAAGTAAAACAAGCGAAGAAAGTGTTCCGATGGCTAAAAGAACAAATGCGCTGGCTAAATCAGTCCATTCTAGCGATCCAGAGGTAGCTTGAGGTTTGGATGTAAGGCATGCCAGAGTCCCAGGCTTACGGTTTGTCGAGCCAATAAGATCCCAGTATTTTATCCAACCGTGCTGGTTCAGTAATTGAATCCTGAATTAGATGCATAAATTTTTTTTTTAAAAAATTATACACTTAAAATTTCGAAATACCCATAAGTGTAAGCTTTATTGGCAGGACCTCCCTTCGGCACAGTTGCTGCATAATATTCTCTACTGAAACTTCGTTTCGTAATGTACAATCGGCATCAGCCATATGCTGCAAAGTCAGCGGCGACTTCAAGACGCAGGAAACCTAGTGTCTACGGGTAACAATTCAGCATGAGTTCAGAAATAACTTTCAATCTGTATAACTTTTCTCTTACCGACATATAAGCATACTTTCCTGTTAGTACTTGCTTGATACCTTCCTGGTTGCTCGCTACCCAGAATTTGGTCGGGTTGCTAAGCGCTTTCTGTGCCACCAATTTCATCGCCTCAAGGTTAGAATTCTACACAGTAAAGAATTACAAATGGCGTATAATATCCTAGCAGAGTGTTCTTTACCAAGACTAGGGTCTCCCAGGAAGTTCCGCTTTTCGCTAAAGGTTCCAAGTCACTTCGGTACACCAGATCTTCCAAAGAGTCCACTGCAGGAGGCATGTACGGAACGATTAACGACGACATCAGTGTGGAAGTATAAGCGTTGACAAAAACTACCGCCATCAAGCACCAGACGGCTGATAGTGTCCTCACCGGAAAATAGCGCCGAGGCAAATCGTCTCCTGCCAACTATTGTTATTTCTTTAAATGAACGTATGAAATATAACCTTGTCCGATCGCAACTCGCAGAACGCATATAAGGAGATAGGAGAAGTCACTGAATTTCTCCCTGTAGCAGCGCAAAATGAACTTCAGCATCCCGGCGACTACTGCCATTGTAATGAGTAAACAAACCCAAATCTAATGTAAATTAACAAATCTTTGATTATTCTGCTCACGGAGCTTCGACTAAAATGTCACAAATAAGCGAAAATAAATAAATATATCTATGATGTTGAATCAGTAAGAAAATAAATGTGCCAAAAATAATGAAATATTACAAATCTAAAAAAAATATCCGGCAATGGACACCAAAAAACAACTTTATCTTATAAAAAAGAGTGAAAAGTCTAGTTTCCGGACATAATTGTCTTTTTCTCAGGTGCGAAATAATAAGTTATTTAGGAAATAAGAAATCTGAAATTAAAATTTTCCCGTCTTTGACGTCACGCTTCTCATGACGGGAAAAAGCAAAAACTTTGGAAATAAATATCTCAAGAACGGCTGGTCAGAAAAAATTGGAACAAAATTCTTTATTCTTAGAATAATGTATGTTATAATAATCCATCAAAATCTCTAAATGCTTTTTTGGTGTCCATTGCCCTTTAAGGTTAACCTAACCGTGGTATAAGGGAATCACATGCCAAACGGCGTCAGCGATTTTGCCCAAACTGCTCAGTATTCTATTAAACAGTTCTGACAGTAAAGTTTGGGATGATAATAGAAAGTGGACATCCTCGATACTTTCTACCAAAAAAATTGTAAATTTGTACAAAAGCGAGTCAAATTTAAATCTTTTGCAGAAACTGCGATTTCGAATATTCGATCACAAGGTTCACTAGAGGCATTCGAACGTATTCTTTTAAGGAGAATGATATTCAGTTCCGACATTTAGTTTTGGACTTGTCTCCTAGGAAATTTCAGAAAACTAGTTAGGTGATAAATTCGAAACAAAGCGATGGATTTGAATTCCATTTACGCCAATGGATTAGGAAAATGGTGTTTTATTGTAAGTGGAGGCGGGATGTTTATAAATATTTCTTCCCAAAATGAGTTAAAATTTGATCGCTTTTTACAAATAACTAAAAAGTTATTTTAAAAAATCGACAATTTGCATTGGATATTAAAAACCAAAAGTTTACTGTCGACATTTTTTTATGAATTACTGTGTAGTTTCGGCAAAATCGTTGTGATTCCCCTATAGGGCTTTTACGAAATTCACTAGTGACATCTAGCGAGACTCACAGAAATTAAATTCCAGCAATTTGGGTCCACATTTTCAGACGTAAATAAAAGTAAATTATGTTAAGTTACCCTAAAAGGTGTTCCAAAGTTCTTCTTTAATCAAGAAAAAAATTCTCCTGTCACTTTGTCTCCTTTGGTAATCGATTAAATGTTATCTTAGGCCCTTGCTTTCCTTTGTTTGATCGTCCTCAGTGTTCAGTACATAAAGGAACACAACAGTTGGTCATTTTTCAGATTTTATTAAATCTAAGGTAGGCCAGGATTATCTAACAACTGTCTTTTTGTTTTTACCTGAGCAGGTTGTAAAAGCTGTGAACAAAACCAATATTCATGGAAAACTTTTTGTTATTGTTTGTTGTTTGTTTACTCCACTGAAATGGACCCAAAATGGCGGATTTCGCCAACTCTATCCGTGAGGGGCGTAATTTGGTAAAAGCCCTATACCACGGTGAGTTGCACCGTAGCCAGGGGCGTATTTAGGAGGGGTGGGGGTGGGGGGGGGTTCGAACCCTCCCAAAATTTTGATTTTATAATGGGGAAGATAGAAGAATTACCAAGTGTCCAAAAAAAATTGCATATTACCCCCCTACCCCCCCAGAAATGAAATCCTGGTTACGCCACTGACCGTAGCCTTCAATGAAGTAAATAAACATTTCACAAAAAGTCCTCATAAAATTTTTACTTACTATCCACTCGAAAACGGTAATGGCTGTCCATAGTTTCGTTTCTTCTCGGGGAGCTCGAATGACAATAGTGTTCACATTATCCGAGATAATTGATGTGTAGTCTATTGCTTTATAACGGTCACTCGTTATGTAATAAGGCGCAGAGCCGAACGCGATTTCCTAAAAAATTTTTTCATTATTGAACTAAACTATACATTAGCAAGCGTACTGCTCTGAGCATCATGCCAACAAGACCATTCCAAGAGCCATTTCGGTAGAAACCCATGCTGCGATCCACAGAAGCCTTGGGCGTAAAGCTACAGTAGTTCACAAACGTCAAAGACTGTACTGCATCGTTCTCTTTCACGATTTACTTGGCTTTTAGCGCATAAAACAAAAGGTCAGTCAAGTTGCGTATTTGACCCGTGAAGTTGACAACAGTGTTGTTTGCGTCCGTTACTACGAGACTCGATGGAGAGATCTACAAAGTTTATGTATGATCTTTTCTTCGTTTCTATAAAATATGTTACATGACAAACTCCCGCAAGTACATTTTTGCCTTTAACGTGCCATTTTGCAGATAAGAGGGTACTACTCGCCGTTGCGTAACGAGTGTCCTGCCAACGGAAATTGCAACGCTGGATTAGTTTGAAAGCCTTTTGGTTATTCTGGAGGATTTTATTTTGAACAAACTGTCCAGGAACTTGCATACTCCACAAATGAATGCGCGCATAGAAGCAAAACCAATTCTCCTTACATAAACAGCTTCATTAATTTGTATTTGTGAAAAACACTGGTGTTTACTTGAGACCAGGATAAGGGAATCGCATTCGACTCTTGTTGGCATGGCACTGCATTTAAGCTTAAAGTACTTCCAACTACTTCACGTTTGCTCGATTTTACGGAGTTAACGCAGTTCATTAGCAACAGCGTACGTGGTGGATTGAAATCAGCATCCAAATCCTGGCGACTGTTACCGACTAGCGTTTTCCCTGTAGTTTTCAAATAAAATATTGTTCATTAATATTGATACTTTCAGTGAATGTGTTTGTAGGGGCAAAGGGGAAAAATTGTAGCAGAATAAGAATTTTCATCCTATGAAATCGTTAATACAGTCGGAAAAAAGAAAACTTACGTCTGGGGTGGAACTTTTCGATTTGGATCCGGTTTTTCCCATTCTGTAAAACAAGTTGCCGCAGCAATAGTTCTAACGAGTCTTTCCAGTACCGGTTAACGGAATTCGCAAAAAAACTGTCATAAATCACCCCTAGATAAATAAAACGCAACGCGTCCAACACCCATGGAAAAAAATATAAATAATAATATAAAAATTTCTTACGGATGTGGTAACTTTGGACCGCGGCTGTTAATACGAAGACAAGTCCCAATGTCGGTAACCATCGCATTTTGACGACTGATTGGGAAACATTCCTTTCTACCCCCTATATATGTCCTATTGCACTTACGGAGCAATGTTTAATCAAACGGTTTGATATCACATCTTTGCATGTCGTGGGGTGGTTCTGAAGAGGCTGATATTTCCACGACAGTATTTTCCCGTTTCCAAAAAGTTAAACTGTCACGTTTATTCGATGCGCAAGGCGAAGAATAGTGATTTGTTCATCCATTTGCAAGAAGGGGAAACGACAAATGGAATTTATAATCCAACTTCACGCATGCAAAGGATCATCTGATATTTAAGGGAAGCAGTAAGCTTCAACAGCAAAATTTCCGGCGTTTCAATTTTCTTTTCCAGTTTTACAGTACTATTTGCCAAATTCCGACAAGCGATCCGTCACCTGCAACGCAATCTTGATTTTCCCCCTTATGGTTGTAAACTTCACGTAAATATTTCCTGACATTTGAAAGCAAGTCGAAATTAAATTTCGGGATATATTGTCGTTTGTGAATGCGAAATGATTCTGCAAAGAACGTTTCAGCTACCTAGCTAAAAGGGAAATAATTACGCACAAAATTTTAACGAAATCAATACCTGCCAATACAAGTGGTACTTATCAGGCTAGAAATATGGGTTTTGAAATGTATCGCGTGACAAACCTTACTTATAAAAGCGGGTTCTGGGAACTTCTTGCCTCCGCTCATTATAAATGGGCACAATGGTATTGTACGTTCATACGTTGCGGTTAACAAAGGTATTGTTGATTAAAACACCCCACGAGTTTCTACAAACAAGGTACTTGACCTGAAGTGGAAAACAGTGAAAAATACCAGGTTACCAGGGACTATCAGGTTAACTAATTTTAGTACTGGAATCACAAAAAAGAGCAGGAGGGACACGAATTTGGAAGGTCTTCTAGCAAAAATACTGTAAGCAACTTTGAAATGAAGAAAGTATGTTTCCTGCACAGGATCTATACAGTATATTTTGTAATTGCGAAATCTAGCGATCTTTGTCAAGGTAATTTCTTGAAATACCTGTCGTACAGACATTCCCGTGACACCTTGAACGGCACGAGACGCTACCCACTATTTCTAAACATTCTAGATGTTATTACTAGTAAATAAAAGCTTAGAAAGGCGGCAATGAGCCTAGCTCACGCCGGATGAAAGTAAAAAAAAGCTTAGAAGGTCAATGCAGAGGTATTTTTGCTAAATTGGTTCATAGTATTTTATTCACAAAGAATATAAATCTTAGTTCCCATAGCTTCACACTGTAAGAAAAGTCCCCCATTTGATGGTAGAAAATGCTACCAAAAAGCGAGGAACCCAGAATGGTGCTCTTTTTCTACCAATATTCAATAATCGTAGCTTTTCCCAAAAAATGGTAAATGTGGAACCAAAGAACGGTACAATGCAGAACCAAATAATAGCAATACACAGAACCAAAAATCGGTGTAGCAACACCAAAAATCGGCAATTCAGAGAACCAAAAATAGGTAACAGAACCAAAAATTTTTATATGGCACTACCAAAAATTGGCGAGTAAACATCCGTTAACTGGTGCATGAGACCCCAAATATTGGCCTAATAATAACCATAATAAGGTAATGCCATACGCTATTATTCGGTAGAAATTTTGACTCACGATTTACTTTAAATTTTTTATTGTTCGAAATTAAATAGCATTCGACACAGAGTTTTAAGAGCATTCACACAGAATATAACATAAACGACACACATGAACAATGCAAATTGAAAAATAAACCTCAACAATACACCAAATAACTCACCAACAATAAATAATGCAACAGTAAACACAAGCTCAACAACATGACTTCATCAAAAATACACAGTACAATGGCATTCACCAACAAAAAGTACAACATTGACCATATAAGTTCACCAAAGTTATCAATAAAAAAATTTGCTATAAAACCACACATAATACACAAAAACGACTTTCGACAATCCACGTTTTACAACGACCATTTCACATTACACCAATCAAATCATATCGAGGGAAACAATGCACATAGTGTTGCGTTCACTCAATTTATTATCCGTTCTCCCTTACAAGATCACTACCTCTTTCCTTGTTACTAATCTCCACGCTACTGCCCCAACCCCCGGCTGCCCTGCTCCCATGACCCGCGACTTCCATCCAGGTCACCTCGAACTGCCAACGTTGGGGGTCATCAAGGATGACTCCCAATGCTAGGCAGTCGAGGTGCTAATAGTTCACAGAAGCCGCGAGCCTGGACTTGGAAGCATGGGCCGAGGCAATGGCAACAAAAAAGGGGGGAACGCCACAATAGCCACTTGACACAAATATTAGTTAGTTTTCGCTCTTCATAGGTTGTGAAGAGCGCAGTAAGAGAAGATTTTTTAAAGATTTTTCAAAGCTAAGAACGTCTGGGAGTTGTTTTTCTCCCTAACTCTGTTAATTACTAGAAGCATGCAATTTACTTATCCCAATCTCCAAGGTAAGCTCAAAGATTTGCGTCCAAGGAACGAATGAATTTTGGAAATAGACTACCAATAATTGGGTAAATATAACGAAAATATGGTGAAGATGACCAATAATTGGGTAAACATAACGAAAATTTGGTGAAGATTACCAATATTCGGGGAAAGATTTACGAAAATTAGCTGAAGGCTACCAAAATTGGGCAAAAGTTACAATTTATAGGAGGACATACCCATATTTAGACACAGGGTACCCATTTTTGGTACCAACTACCAATATCAGAGGCCAAAATTTCCCCAAAGATTGGTACCCGTTCTTACAGTGCAGTCGTGTATTCTTAGGAATATTCATCAAACTTGGGCAAACCGAAATGATGCACAGGTCATTAGATTGTTTTTCTCCCCATCAATTCAAATCTGAATTCAAGTTCATTTTGTGGAAAGATAGGTTTTTGCTACTGTTTCTGGAAGACTAAAAGAATTCAGTGTCGAACTTTTGTGGGAAAAAAGCTAGAGACGTCGGGAACCAGAATATAAGGCATCCAATACTTTTTTCTGATACTCAGTATCTTTATACAAAAGAGGGAATCGGAGTAACATAGAAAGACCAAGCAACAAGACTGATAAACTCTCGTGCAAAGTTATGTTTAAAAGGACGAATGTATCGACGAATGTGCCAATATAGTTGCGGCAACAGGCGAGAGCCTATGCCAGCTATCTTAATAAAAAAGACTGATAAACAACGACAAAAGGTTTATTGTGGGTAACGAAGGAACGATGTAATCTGATTCCATTCTTTTTAATATGTGTTATACGCTTTACTTTAAATAAATATTAAATATCAATTAGTTTTCATAATACTCAAGTTATGTTCGGTATAATTAATTACCAAGACTTACGGACAGAGCTAAAGCTATTCATTAACAGTACCAAAAATTTTATGTGATTATTACGTCGGTATTTTATCTACAATTAGTCGATAAACAAGGTCAGCAAAATTAGTAGAAAAAATTAGTCGAAAGTGAAAGTTCCGCAGCCTTATTTTAAATTTCATTTTGCAAGGGTAGTTGAACTGAAACCCAGGTATGAAACAACGATGAATACGAATAGAAAATCGCGAGTATATCGCGACATGCGGGGCTGTTTAAATTTGAACCGAAATATTGGGTTGTCGATAAGCCCGTGCCGATTTTTGCCCAAAATTTGAAAACGAATTTCTCTGTATGTAACGAATTTTTTAAAAAATATATACAGTGTTTTGTTTGACAACTTTAGCTGAACGATTGAGTAGATCAAAGATTCCCTTCTCCAAGAACGTCTTCTATTTTTGTGCAAAAAACTAATCGAGGTGCTTTTTTATGGCCTCCAGATTTGCGATTTTTTTTCATGAAGATAACTTTAAAGAAAGCGAAAAAGACCGTTTTCCTCATAGAGTTATGTCATTACTGTACGGAAAGTGCTGTTAGAACATCCCAGGAAAATTCCAACAGTTTTTGTCACGTCCGCAAAAATGTGTGTCGCCGGGCGTTATCGTGGTGAAAGGTTTCGGCTCTTCTGTTGGCCAATTACGGACGCTTTTGGGCAACGGTATCCTTCAGATTTCCCAGTTCCTCACAGTATTTGTCGGCATCGATAGTTCGACTTCCTAGGAGTGGCTCGTTTTAAACCACTTCTTTAAAACCCCACCAGAAGCGCAGCATCACATTCTTCGGGTGGAGCCCAGCTTTTAGGGACGGTTTGTGGACGTTTGTCCCTTAATCCCCGAATTTTTTTTCTTGTTATGTTATTGTAGACAATCCATGTTCAACATCCTGTAACCATCTTCTTCAAAAAAGGATGTTCCTTGTTTCTATTCAGCAATAGATCGCACGCGCCCATTCGCTGCTCCAGGTCCTGTCGGTCAGGTCATGCGGGAGCCGCGCCCCCGCTCTTTTCACGTATCCATCGGTTTTTGGGCGGTTCACAACGCGTTCTTTCGATAAACTAACAATCTCCTATATCTCTTGAATTATCAAGTGTGGGGTTATGCCCTGCAAAGTCGCTGTTTTGTCCGTATCGACCTCTTTAAGGTGACCCAGTCGGTCACCCAATTTGATGCAAAAATTTCCAATTAAAAACCGTGCAAACCATTTCCAAACCACACATTCTTGTAGGCCATCAGGACCATGGACTGCATAAATTTTTTCAGAAATTTTTCAAGCGTTGAGTCCTTTGTGGAAATTAAAACGCAAAACACTGCAATAATTTTCTGCGGTATCGTTCATCTTTCAGTGTTGGATAAAAACTTCGTTTTCAAGGTAAGAACGACCAAAATTGGCAAACTTGTCACTAAGAGATCCCTTTTGCTATTTTGTGAACGCAAAAAATTGTATCCGCACACAGAGAAATACTAGGGCTGTCTGAATGCGAAAGTGGTCGAAGAGCGGCACGGGCTTATCGACAAAGCTACACACGAAGTGTTGTACTCCGTTGTATAATTATAAAAGCGAAAAAAAGAGTAATGAATTATTATAGAACAGTAAAATTCCCGTGTGGCTTCAGCAAGTCAATAAAATAGCTAGCCAGGCTAGCCAGCGAATCAGACATGGATTTCAGTTGTGCTTCACCATTTCTGTATGAAACATGATTCGAGTCGTGTTACTTTTAGGGTTTTGTGCTATGAGCGATGTCCAATTTACCTTTGCAAGTGCGCAATGGAACGTTTTTACCTCTAGTAAATATTACGCAAATATAAAAATGGTTGTTGAACTGTCGAATTCTTTTTCTACTCGTTATATGACAAAAGGTAAGTTAGCACAAGCAAATCGTTACGGAAATAATTTTTATGGACTTGAACTATTGACACAGAGCGAACTTTGTGAAGCGCGCAATTGGATTGCGCTTTTGCTTGTGGTGGAGATCAGGCATGCTTCGCAATCAACTTCTACGAGGAGGAAAGTTCTTATGTATGCGAGTTACTCCCAGACAATTTCTGCATTGACAAGTTGAAGAAAATGTTGATGCGGAAAAATGGAAGTTCAGTCTGGGACAAAACAGACGCCGGGATTAACACTTCGTGCTTTGAAACTAAATTCGGCCCAAATCTGGGAACTATTTCCTGTCAAACTTTGCAACCGGGATGTTCTGGACCTTGGCTGAATTGTACTTCTTGCGCTAAGTCTTGCGTTGATTGTTACAATCTAAATCTGTCACGTCAGCTTACTCTACTTTAACCTTTCCAATATTTGGCACTTCAATTAGTTACATTAAATTAACTAATTATATTAATTATATTCTTTCTTAGCGTGTACAATCTGGCCAGATGCCATTGACCCTCATTTGTCCAAGCCCGTGTTTGTAAACTGTTACCAAACCAGTACTTACGTAACATACCGGTCTGTGAACCTGATTACAGGAAATATTGAACATAATTACCAATTATCCTTCGAAGACATGCATCGCTTATATAAACTAAATACCTACTTCGTGCTTTCCTTCTGGTTTGGTTTTCTCAATAGCTACTTGTACTACGCTTCGTACTGGTACTCTTACATGGATAGCGAAGGAACGCTGTTTAATATGACTTTTACTAACCACACGTCATCAGATGCGTTCTATAAGCCAGCTGGTGACATTTTCAAATTAAATGGCCAAGCCCTCGGATCAGTTCCCTTTTCCCGCGTTGTTGATGACATCTATGGTTGCGGCTCATTTTGGGTACTCGATGCCAATAATGCAACCTTCTGTCCTGGCGGAAATGTTAGGATGTAGGGGACACCTAAGCTGGACGGCAGTTCCGTAATAAGTAGTGGGATTAGTGTACCAGCAGCTCCAGCCGGCCAAGTCATCAAAGACGCCCTTATTGAGCTGGGCAATGTCTTGCGCTTAAAATTTCACACATTTATTAGTTTCGGAATTACTGCAGGTAGCAAAGTGATGTGTGTACCATTGACTTAATTCACGTCCCAGTTTAAAAACATAATTTACTTTTATTATAAATGCATGTGTAGTTATGGTTTTAGAAAGGCCGTGTTGCCCTGTTAGAATTTGCGTTGGTTCTTTGTATTCCCAAAGCCTCAATCGTAACCTTGGCCTAGAAGTAAACGACAACTCTTTTTTTGCAATTTATATTTTTGGAGTTGGTAGCTCTAGATCAAGATTAATACTTGTTGTTTCCATAACTCGCCTGTTTCCTTCCTTTCCAACTGCCGCAATGAACACGTGTTATTTCCTTCAGTGTTGCGGCTCTTTATACGTATCGGAACTTAGATCACTGTCATCATTTGCCAACGCTTCGATGGGATCAAAATATAAAAGTTCCCGTTAATATGAATCTGGTTCGAAAGAGACCCGATAGTTTAATGAAACTGTAAGCAATTTCGACAAAAACCTTTACTAAGAACGAGCGGATCAATTTGTAAGTACAAATTAATCGATAAATTTCATTACGATAGCGATTCATAATCTTAGCTGCTAATCCATAGCTAGTCGGTTGATTGGATAGAAGTTTTCAAGAGATAAATCGATCCAATCCTATCGAGTATTCGAGGCACTGTCGATACAACTGACTTCCAAATTACAAAAGGATGATCACGGAATTTGGAAGGTCTTCTCGCAAAAATAATTTAAAGCAACTTCAAAACAAAGAACGCCATGATCCTGCGCAGGATACCGTATCTTTTATAATTGCGAAGTCTAGCGATCTTCATCACGGTATTTTTTTTTAAATACTTGTCGAACAGAGGTTCGTACGTCACCTAATGCATTGTGGCCAGACGCTACCCGCTATTTCTGGACATTCTAGATGTTATTATTAGGAAACGCGAAGTTTAGATGGCAAATACAGAGATCTTCCTCTCTATTGGTTCGCGGTAGTTTCTTCCTAAAGAAATCTTAGTTCGCATAGCTTCAATCGGATATTCTTAGGCATATGCATGAAACCTGGGCAAACTGAAACGAAGATTATTTTTCTCCCCGTCAGTACAAACTCAAAAGAGAATTCGGGTTCGATTTGTTGAATAAAATCTTGTCACGTTTTCACCACTTTTTCTAAAAGACTGAAAGAAATTCTGTATCCTACTTTTATCACTACTGAATAGTAATTAAAAGAAAAGCTATGACGTCGGCTACCAGAACATAAGACATCAATTTTTTTCCCTCATACCCAATACCTTTGCACAAAAGAAAGGCATCGGAGGAATAAAGGGCAACGAAAGAACAAGACTGAAAAACAACGACAAAAGGTTTATTATGAGTAACGACAGGCACTCTGTAATCTGGCTCTATTTTTCTTAATATTTATTATATGCATTACAATAAACAGAAACTAAAATGAAAACTATTTTATCATAATACTCAACTTGATTTCTCTCTAATAAATTTCCAAAACTTCCACTAGTGCTAGTCGTTAACGGTACCAATAAGGTGATAGGTTTGACATATTGGTCTTCTATCGACAGTTGTGCAGGGGAAGGAAATCTTTATTTAGCTATGGAGCACAAGGACGACAACTTTTTTATTATTATTTGGCTAGGGTAGTTGAACAGTACACCTAGCTACGAAACAACAATGAATACGACGAGGGGATCACGCGTATTCTCTGGCTTGCGGGGCTGCTCACATTTCCAATGAAATATATTGACAAAGCTACGGTACAAGGTACTGTACTCCATTGTAAATAATAAGAAGAGCAACAAAAAAAATATTAATTAACTCCAGAACAGTCAAAATCCCCGTTGCTTGGGCAAGTCAATAAAATAGCTAGATAAGCTAGCCAGCGGATCAGCAAGGGTATTCAGTAGTGTGTCACCATTTCTGTACGAAGCATGATTAGAGCCGTATTATACTTTTGTGCTTATGTTATGACAAATACTCAGTTTACCCTTGCAAGTATGCAATGGAACATCTTTACCACAAGTAAATACTACGCAAATATCAGAATGGTTATTGACCCGTCCTATTCTTTTTCTATTCGTTACATGCCAAAAGGTAAGTTAATAAAAGTAAATTGCTACAAAAAATATTATTTTTACCTATTAACATAGAACGAATCTCGGGAAAGAAGGCTCAATTGGATTGCGCTTTTGCATGTACTGGAAATCGGTCATGTTTAGCGTTCAATTTCTACGAGGGTGAAACTTTCTACGTATGCGAGTTACTTCCAGACAATTTCTGTGCTGACAAGCTGCAGAAAACGTTGATGCGGAAAACCGGAAGTTCAGTCTGGGATAAAACAAGCGCTGGAACCAAGACTTCCTGTTTTGAGATTAAATTCAGTTCAAATCTGGGAACTATTCCATGTCAAACTTTGCAACCAGGATGTACTGGAACCTGGCCGAATTGCACCTATTGCGATAGGTCTTGTATCGACTGTAACAAACGAATACTAACATGTAAGCTGCGCTACTTTAACCATTACATTTCACAACGCTTGGTATTCCAATAGTTAATTATATTCTGCCTTAGCGTGTACAATCTGGCCGGATGCCATTGCACCTCATTTGTCGCCGCCCGTGAGTGTAAAATGCTACAAGGCCGGTACCTACCTAACGTACCGGACTGTGAACCTGGTTACAGGAAAGGTTGAACGTGATGACCAATTATCCTTCGAAGATATGCAGCGCTTACACAAGCTTAATATCTACTCTGTGCTCACGTTCTGGTTTGGTATTACCGGTGGCGACTGGTACTACGCTTCGTACCAATACTCCTACATAGATAGCGAAGGAACGCTGTTTAATATGACTTTTGCAGCTTACAAATCACCGAACTTGGTATTTAAGCCAGCAGGGGACATTTTCAATTTAAATGGTAAAGCCCTCGGATCTGTTCCCTTTTCTCGCGTTGCTAACGACATCTATGGTTGCGGCTCTTTTTGGGTACTGGATGTGAATAATGCAACCTTCTGTCCTGGCGGAAATATTAGGATGTGGGGAACACCTAAGCTGAATGCTGGTTTCGTAAAAAGTAGTGGAATTAGTGTACCAGTAGCTCCAGCCATTATAGTCCTTAAAGAAGCCTGTATTGAGCTAACCAATACTTTTCCCTAGACATTTCACAAATGTATTCGTTTTGAAATTACTTTACTTAGCAATGTTATATACTTTCAGTTCTTTGACTTGCTTCACGTCCCATTTTAAACATAATTTACTTTTAGGATAAATTACCTGTGGCAAAACAATTGTTATTATGTGGAGTATGGTATTAGACCACCACGCTGCCCCTGTTTGTTTATTTTCCTAAAATATGAGTCATGAGTATTAGCCTAGAACTACTTTATATCAGGCCTGGATCACAAATCGGATCATTTGTCCGTTATCCGCCATCGTTTTCACGGATCATGATCACCCCCGTAGCCCAGGGGGTTAAGGGGATGTTAGCAACAGACACGGATAAGAACGGATCGTGATGCTACTGAAATTTCTGTGTAAATTTTTAACAAAATACGAACGAGCGCATCGATTTTTAAGTACAAATGCTAATTTGTCAATATCTTTCATTGCGATAGCAATTCATAATCTCTGCTGCCAATGTAAAACTTCTCTACTCAAGGCTGATTCAATCAAAATGTTCGAGAGAAATTTCAATCCGGTCCAATGAAGTGTTCGAGGTACTGTCGATCCTATTAGATCCGCTCAAATCGTGATTTTTAAATCGCAAATACTAATTCCCCTGTGTGCTCTTCCCTAAAATGTGCGTTCTTAAGAACTGTAAGTCTATATTTTGTGTTACGCTTTAAATCAGAAAGAAATGAACTAGGAAACCCTCTCGAATCTAATAGCTACAGCCCAAGGTTCCTAGAAACAAGGTTACCTCATGGGTCAAAGGTGCAAAGTTGCTGTAAGCTTGCGGGCCGTACGATTGTTGGGCGTATGGTTGAGGCATAAAGTTTCCGCCTATCTGACTCTAATTTTTAGTGAGGGGAACTTTGAATTCCAATTCGCCGAGCGTGCGACGTCACTCGGAGCAGTTTCCAGCGCCATGCCTCCGCCGAAGGCATGGCGCTGGAAAGGAAAACAAATCTACAGTGGTGTTTTGGTCTTTAGTTCCAGGAGTTGTTAGCATAAAATGTAAAACATGCATGCCATTACTTATTATTGCATTGAGGGATTTTATTTCTTTTCACATGTTTTTTTTATGGATCTCCTAGCTTGTAATTTTCTTCATTTTCTTGCATTTTTTCTACCTTCGCTTGTAGAGGTTTTGGATAACTGGCTACCTAAGCCTTTTTCTCTTTCAATCATTGTGAAATTGCACCATTTGATCCTAATGAACGTCCTTATACGAATGAATGATTTTATCCCTTCCTTTGGCAGTGCAGGGAATTTACTAGAAAGTGTTTGTGTTCAGATCTTTTTAAAAGTAGCGCGTTAAGTCTACTCCGAGTGACGTCATCCACGCGATGGCGTTAGCTGCTTCCACACGAAGGCGCGAGCTGATGAGGTAACCTTGTTTCTGAGAACCTTGGCTACAGCCCACTAAGGCTGCGGTCACACTGTCCCAAAAACCACGGGGAATTGGAATAAATTCCCTTCCCGATAGGTCACACATAGAAAACCCAAAGGATTATCGAAGGAAACACAGTGAAATCAGGTAGATAGCTCTGAAATCCCTTTCCCCCAATACCCAGTGCTAAAATCCCCTCAAAGTGTGACCGCAACCTAAGTCACATCTAGATTTGCAATTTTTCGTGATCACTATTTGGGAATACAACTTTGTTCCATGCAAGAACTACACTTTCGTCACTGACATCGGCAAGGTTCCGTGTTCCGTATTATTACTTTCCAATATCCCTCTTTAGACAATAATGTACATAGTAAAAGAACACTGAATACAAGATAATGCTGCACATCAAACTATACCATTTCGTTACATTATTGTCAGCGAGTTATGCACTTTTCAACAAAATCATCCGAAGCGACGCTGTAACTGTTACCCTGAACTCCAATTTTGTTTAAAAGCTATGCACGCCGAAAAGATACATGGTAATGTAAAAAGTTAAAACAAATTAATGCCAAATGCGCATGAGATTAAACAACATGTGATATCACATGAACAAAAACAGGATGTCTCTTATACCTTACTACTAACGTTTCCATACAACGGCTCTTCCAAACCTGCGCCAGTATTCACCAATCCAGAACTATCTGGAGTCAAATTTACGTCGAGTTTTCTTTCCGCGCTTTGCGTCATTGAATTAGCTAAGAGATTGGAGGAATGACCCACTGAATGTCTTGGGTCAGGCGTCGTTATAAAAACGTGCCCGTATGTGTCCTCGTACCCACGTTGGTACTGGACTGTCGGACCGCTGTTGCGAGTATTGGGGATTTGAATTTCCGCGTATATGGTACGATCCGTTTCGCAGTTATGTGTACGGCCACGTGTCTGCGGAGGAGAGACAATGTCAAGATGGGCGTAAATGATCTGGTCATCAGAGGCCGGCGGAATCACGTTTTCATTACGAACTGAACCACTGGTACTTGGTGGATTTGGTAGATTAGCGTTGTAAGGAACCCGAATCCGATTCCAGTTAACCGGTAATTTGCTGTATATGTTGCTGACGACGTCAGACCGTTCTTCTACTGGAGCCAGTGGCGTAACCAGGTTTTTTTTTGGTACGCACTTTCAGGATTTGGCGCCCCTAGTTCACTTCCTCCATAAGTAATTTAAACTTAAAACGCATGCTTATAAATGACTCAAACACCGACAACGAAGTACTTGAAAAGTTAGTTTAATATCACTGGGTTAACAATCACAGGCAGAAATCAATGTGTGATACATGACAC